>JAJOOS010008819.1:0-37628 GCA_029582725.1 Solanum chiquidenum
CATTCACTCTCTTGAGCTTAAAGTGTGGGAGAGGGCCTAGGATTCACTCTCTCGAGCTGAACCCACGATGACCCAATAACCACCGGCTATCGATTTAGTAGTCTTAGTTTTCAAACCTCTCTCTCGAGCAAGCCAAAAATACTAAGATGAAATCGTATTTGCAACTACAATCTCATTAAGTTCAAACACAACTACTAAACGAAATCACATTTGAACAACGAATATACCAACAATAAGCAACACCCAACAGTAAATTTAACCCATATTCACAAAATCACACCCCAAGAATTGGGGTTTTAGCTAGACATAGAAAAAAGGAAGAAAATGATACCAAATCGAAGTAACATCAACTGGGTATGATTTATTTTCACTTTAAATAAGTCTAGGATAAAGAATCTACAACACCCACTTCCAATTTCTTGGAATTGGAAGTCTTCAAATCTTCAAAAGCTAAGAACAAGGTCTCTCTACTTGAAACTTAGAAAAATATAATGTTGTATCTGAAATTTCCCCCTAAGATAAAAATTCAACTAGTATTTATAGTTGTCAAAAAATGTGCTACGAAGGATCACTCGACGCAGTTAGTCCGGATCATCGATACACTCGGCGATCCGCCCTTGGTCTGCTTCATCACCTTTCAGCTTTTGCCTTCAGCATCTTCGCGTTCTGGATCATTGGGTGATATAGTAGTGCTTCACAGAATTGTTCGGCAACGCGCCGACTGCTCCCTTTCATCGCCAACTTGATCTCTTTCTTCATGGTTCAGCACACTGGAAATTTTGGGTGAGGTTAAGGCCATTAGGCGATCCTCAAGGCCTTCTTTTCTTCGTCTTTTCAGCCGTTTTGTTCCTTTTTGCCAAGTAGTGTCCATGCTTTACCTCAAACTCCAAATACCTTAAACTTAAGGATTTACATCAGCTATTGAGACAAAATATGCATTTGAGGACACTAATTCTATTAAAATGAAGCCCTAAATGAGTCCAAACTGTGGACTCATGAGAGGGCACTTGTGCCAATATTCCCCTTTTGATTTTATGTTGTTACTTTCAGTTTACTCTTGGGAAAATTGTAGTTTCTTGTTTTTTTTTATTATTATAGTAGTTTGATTGGTTTAGCTCATTTTGTCTCTCTCCATTTTCATTTTCCCCATAAGTTTTGCAAATTATTGAATGCTTGAGTTTTCATTGATAATGATTTGAGAATCAGTTATGTTCAATATCAATGAGTTGAATAGTACTCATGATGAGCAATCTGCTTAGTTTTTGTGTTGCAAGAATAAATCGACGTGGCTACATTTTTTAATCTTATGTTGACTACCTACATTTTGATGTGAGCCTTACTATGAACATAGAATGTAAGCTTTATGATCTTATCGGGCTATGTTAAATAATTGTGTTTGAAATGTCGTGTGTGTTAAGGTTTTACTTGGAAGCATGTTTGTTGAATCCTAGAATTCGCCTTGTTAGTCCAATTGTCCAACCTTGGTGAATGTAAGGAATGATCTTGGGCAGAAATTTTGAGAGTGAACCTAAATGTTCATATCATTTTTTGTGACTACCTTGTGAGGGTGTGCAACCATTTGAGGCTAAACCATTTGTTGACAATTGTGTTGAAACCTCTTGAGCCAAACTGCCCCTAACTTCTGACCCAAAATTCTTTTCGAAGCATTATTTTGTTTGAATACCCAACTTAGGCCAAAATATTAAGTTGAGGGTGTGGTAAGGAAGGAGGAAGGAAATTCAAGTGAAAGATAAGAAAGACAAGTGACCATACCTTAAACCTAAGCCCTATTCAAGCTTAAAAGACCTTTGAGATCTTGCATGAACTAGGTTGTGGGGTGAATAGAAGATATGGGAAAATATATGGGGTCATGCTTGCATGTATTTCTCTTTTGGGAGGGTGAGAGTTGTATTGATTCCTATCTTCTTTATTGATTTACGTTGTGAGAGCATGTAATCGTTCTTGATGTGAAGGCACTTGAATGCATTTTTTGACACATGGTTTTGCATTTTAAAAGAAGTTATAGTGAGCTTGAGCTTGGTTTGATACCGACTAGTCATCATTTGATGCTTTTTAATCATGATTGAGTGTCGCATGTTATTGAGAGTAATCTTGTAATGACACTTGCATGTGAGCTCTCATTGAGAACCGTTGTAGACACCCTTGTTGAACTAATTGTGTCTTTGATTTACTTGAGGACAAGCAAAAGTGTAAGTTTGGGGTGTTGAACAGTGCTCAACACTTTAATTGATTGAGGCAGGTCAGTGAACTTCAAAAGGAACGACGACTCGCCAAACACAAAGGGTGAACTTGCTGACCATCGTCGAAGGCGAAAGGACTTGGAGAAAAATTGATTGCTTAAAAGGTGAACAAAGGTGGTACTAGACGATTCACTTAATAGGAAAGACAGACTCAAACAAGCTCGTTGACTGAGGTCTAAACAGCTAAAACCTAAGGCAAGAGAAAGACGATCTAAAAAGAAAACGACGATCCACCAAATAAGCTTGGCGAGCCCAACTAACGTGGCCTAAATGGTCAAGCATGAATTTTGAGCCAAATTTTGAGAAATTATAAATATCCCAAAGGAGAAAGAGTAAGAAATGTCTGAAAATATTTTCTAGAGACAAATGCCAACACTTTTTATTTAGAGTTTTAGAGTGAGAACATTTTACCTTGTGAAGAACATATTTAGTTTTGGGGTTTTCAACGTCGTTCTTAATATTTACAATTTGAAATTGAATTCAAAGTGGGTGATGCTTATAATTGCTTAATTTTATGTCACCCATGGATGCTTTCATGAAAGGTATAATTTCTTTACACTTTGTGATGGGTAACTAAAACCCCAAAGTCTAGGGGTGCAATTATGGGGTTGGGTGTTGATTTAATGTAGTGGGTATTGTGTTATGCTCTGTTATGTTGTTTTCCGTCCATAGATTTGGGCTAATTAGCAGTTCATCCATAGATTTGGCCTAATTAGCATGAGGTTAACTTATGGGTTAAGATTGTGAACTTAATCCAACTTTAGATCTCCGATTGATTCTTGAAACAGATTTGATTAGAGTGGGTACTTAGTTCGATACTTGCAATATAGGTTTGGTGTTTGTAGTTTTTTAAAAAAAATATTATGGGTCGGATCTATTTTCATTATTTCTGCATCGAAAGAGAGAATAGTGTAAGGTAATTGGTCTCTTAGTTATGCACATAGATTAGACCCAAAAGAGATTCTATGAACTGATGTTATGAGATCAAAAGAATATTAGTGTCATTGAAGATGACCTAGCCTATCCATGATTGTTCATAAATATAGAAAAACATAAATACAACTATGAGACATCAATTTCAAATCCCCACAGCCCTAGATTACTTGATACTTATTTGAATTTTTTAAATCTTAATTTAATTGTGACTATTGATTCAAAAACCTTTTCATAAATTTAGTGGAATCATCCACCCATTGTTATTATTACTGCAAATGAATTGATTTACATTCTACATTTCTTAATAGAATTCCTTGCACTATATCACTCTCTGTGGAATTCGATCTCGACTCCTAATTGGGTATGTTTTATTGACGACGACCACTTACTCGTTGGATATGTTTTAGAGAGTAGTTTGAGCTTTATCAAACACCAATCATCAATCTGAAACCCTAAATCCCTATCGCATATTTGTATATTATTTTCGATGGCTTTAAGCAGTCTTTAAACTCTCTTGTATTAACTTGACCTTCTCAATGTCTTGGTGGAGTAGATCTGGTCCAAATATTTGCGTCTAACCTACTTCAAACAAACCAATAGGCGATCTACATCGCCTTCTGTATAGAGCTTCAAATGAAGTCATGCCAATACTTGAGTGATATCTGTTATTATAGACAAATTCTATTGGGGAAAATCATCATCCTAATTGCCTTTAAATTCAAGCACATATGATCTCAACATGTCTTCGAGCGTTTGAATAGTGCGCTCGACTTGGCCATCTGTTTGTGGATGAAAAGCGGAGCTAAGATTCACTTGTTTTCCTAAGCTTCTCTAGAAAGATTTCCAGAAACAAGCTGTAAATTAGGCCCCTCTATCTGAATGATGGACATTGGGGTCCCATGTTAGCAATCAATCTCTCTTGTATACAACTTGGCATAGTCTTCAACTATGTTGGTGGACTTAACATGTAGGAAGTGGGTTGCTTTTGTGAGCCGATAAACTATCACCCATATGGAGTCATGTTTACGGAAAGTAAAAGGCAAACCTATGATGGTGTCCATATTAATAGCCTCCCATTTCAATACTAGAAACTTATGGTCTGAGCTGGGCCACAGGGTCTTTGATGCTCCGCTTTCACTTCCTGGCGATTGGAGCATTTTGCTATATATTCTGCATTATCTTTCTTCATATCATACCACCATTAGACCTCTTTTATGTCATGGCATATCTTTGTAGAGCTAGGATTAATTAAATAACGGTAACAATGTGCCTCAGCCATAATTCGTTGTCTCAACCCGTCTATATTACGTACACACAACCTACCTCGACATCTCAAAGTGCCATCACCTAATAGCTCAAATTATGTAACTCGATGTTGCTGAATTCCCTCTTTGTACTAGAGCAATAACGGACCAACATATTGTCTTTCTTTTACCAATGTCACTAGTGAAAGCTCAGGTGTATTCACTACCACAACGCCACCATTCTCATAATCCATAAGTTGAATCCTAGAATGGTTAGTTTGTGGAAATCTTTGGCCACTTCACACTGAGTAGGTCACAGATATACCAAGCTACCCATAGATAGTCGATTGAGAGCATCTGCTACAATGTGACCTTTTCTTGGGTGGTAGATAATATAAATATCATAGTTCTTAAACAATTTTAGCCACCTCTTTTGCCTAAGGTTAAACTCTTTCTGCTTAAATAAATATTAAAGTCTCTTATGATTTGTAAAGATATCAATATGTACTCCATATAGATAGTGGCACCATATTTAAAGCGCAAATACCACAACTACAAGTTCTAAATCATGAGTGGGATAATTTTGTTCATGCTTCTTCAATTGCCGAGAGGTATATGATATAACTTTCCCATGCTGCATCAGGACACAACCTAAGCCAACACTTGAACCATCACAATACACAACATATCCTTATGTTCCTTCTAGTAATGCTAGTACCGACGTTGTAGTCAATCTATCTTTTATCTCCTAGAAGCTTATTTCACAAGTGTATAATCATTGGACTAGCTGCTTTCTTTGTCAATTTAGTCAACGGAGCAGATATAGAGGAAAAATACTCTAGAAATCTCCTATAGTAGTCGGCTAACCCCAAAAAACTATGTACCTCAATAGGAGTGGTAGGTCGGGGCCAATTCTTCACGACTTCTATCTTCTGAAAGTCCACCATGATGCCTTTTTTGAAAACCACATGGCCTAATAAGGCTACTTAAGTTCATCCAAAATTCGCACTTAGAAAATTTAGCATATAATTGATGTTCTCTGAGTGTTTGTAACACTGACCACAAATGATTTGCATACTCTCTTCATCATGTGAATACATAAAAATATAATTTATAAATACAATCATGTACATATCAAAGAAAAATTTGAAATTTCTATTCATCATATCCATGAAGGCGGCTGGGGCATTCGTTGGCCCAAATGACATAACAATGAACTCAAAGTATCCATATCTTATTTAAAAATCTGACTTGGGAATGTCAACTTCACAAATCCTGAGCTCGGGTCGGAACTTGAACTAGTCCCTCTACCTCTACAAAATCCTTTATTTGGCGGTGCTTAAGGAACATGAGAACAAGAAGGTGTTTATGATTAAGTAGATGATTCAAACCTTGTAGGCAATGATCTATCACCTTTATTTCTATATCTGAGTTGCAGGAAATCTCGTACCATATGACCCTCTAAATCACACCAATAACATGCATTTAAACCACGATGACACTCTGATCTATGTGCTCGACCATGCTAATCCCTGACTAGTACCTCTCGGAGGTTGAAAGTATGATGCCCTCAAAGTTTGACAACACTCATGCTTATGTCTTGAAAATTAAGCTACAGCACTAGATGTGGAGCATGTTATTAATTTAGTCTACCTAAAAGGTCCTCTGCTAGTTAAAGCTCCACCGCTTCCCTGATACTAGCTAGCCATCCTAGCTCTCTTACTCTGGTCCCTCTCACTCATACTTTACGATTGTCTCTCTACTTCACGATTGTGTTGATCTTCCTCTAATTGCTGAGCATATGCCATAATCCTTGTTATATCCAAATCCCTATTCAGGATAGCAATTGAGGGAACGACCTTCAAGCGATCCGTGAGGTGACCTACAAAGTGATGAATCCTTGATGTTTGTGTACTAAACAATTCTGGAGAAAATATAGATAGTTACATAAACTGTAAACTATACTCTTTGACACTCAGATTACATTGCTTTAAATTTAGAAATTCATATACCCTTACCTCAATGAGCTCTAATGGGAAAAAATGATGCATGAAGTCCTTTGAAAATTCTGCTTAAACTCCTGGGGAAACATTATGGCTCCTCAAAGCTTCCTACATCTCATCCCAAGCAATAGCAACATCTTTCAATTGATAAGAAGCCAGTTCAACAATATGTGTCCATAATACCCGGAGTTATCTTATAGATTCTATGAGTCTCATCAACAAACTATTGAGGGTCCTCTGCAAGGCTGGAGTCTATAAAATGGGTTGATTCATACGAAGAAAATCCCAAATCCTAGATTCGACTACCTCTCTCTAAGTAGTATTGGTAATTCTACACTCTGTCTCTAATCCTGAGCAACTACCAAGTGAGTGAGCAACTGTATTGCCCCTCTCATATCCTTCTCTATAGCACCCGATGGAAGTATAGGGACTATTGACGATAGTGTTGAAGGTGTAAACACTCCTACGGTGGCCTTAAAACCAGGGGACTCGACAACCCTTCTTGAGCCCTAGTCTGATTATTTGGTACTGGAGACTGGTCTGTGGTGGTTACCTCCTGAGGGCTGCCAGTAGTGGCCACTTGGACTACTTTATCCTTGTTTGTTGCAAACATGATGTGTATCTCAAATAAGTAGAATATGAGTCAGAAGTAACTTTTTATGACTTAGCTCTATTGCACGCTACAAAATATAAAACAACATGAATTTCCTAAATGCCTTTTCAGTTCCTTAATTTTAAATGTGTCACGCAACACATTTAAAAGTAAGGTTGTACCGAACACCACTTCATAGACTCCTTGGGACAACTGAACCAAGACTCTGATACCAAGTTTGTCACGACCCAGAAAGAAGGGCGGACAGGAACCATATGGATACTTGATCTACAAATAAGTATGATTTTTAAGTAGTTATTAAGTAATAAGAAAGCGGAACAACCAAAACATGTTTTACATACAAACTAGGAAGCTATTTGGGCAAAACTACTCAACCTAGTACATCACGAAGTCTAGGAAGCCTCTAGAAGGATCGCAACATCATATTGTTAATAATTTGTCGAGATAGACCTTGACTTATACAACTAGATACATGTACATATAATCAAAAGTAGTAGACACAAGATGGCTCTGGATAGAGATGAAGCTCACCAAAACATCAATTGAAGTTGACAAAATAACCTAATGTGGATGTCTGCTCCCCTGAAAACCTGATCCTGCATTTACAACGAAATGTAGCACACCGTATACAAGGACGCCAGTACATATAAAAAATGTATTGGTACGTAAAGCATGCAAAATAACAGATCAATATGTATGAAAGATCATATGAACCAAATGTTAAATAGGAAGAATTAAGAGTATATAAAGAGTAGATACAGGATATGCAACAGTAATATGTGTGCCAACGTAATTAGCTCATCATATAATATCCTGAGTAATGTTCAATATATTATGATATATATAGTTTGCCTAGGTGAATTACTTTAATTATTTTTATTACAAATGATCATGTGATGGCTGATCAAAGGTGGCCCACGATAACTATAAGCCATGAGTTTCCTGAAAGCTCATCCCTATGTTTCTATGCATGTACTGTAATTGCGGTCTGGTAAAAGGCACACTTATCGTGGGCTCACTATGAGGGTATGCCCGTAGGCCAAATGTGCTAGAGATTGGCTTAAGTTAGGGAGAACTAGTACATGAAATTTTGGCTGACTCCAAATGTAAATGTTTCCATAAGGGTGGGTACGGCATAATATTTAGCCTCACTATAGTGGTTTAGTCTCAATCTTGTGCACATAATCACGTTGCATGAGTGTGTCAAGTAGAACCTATGGATACTTACCTGTCACTATATTTTATCAAATAATGCCTTAGAAGGCCAATAACATAGTATTATGCTAAAGGACGTTCAACTAATTAAGTAAGTAACAAATAGGAAGGTTTTACTTTCATGTTTCAAGTGAAATAACTTGACCCTTATACAGAGTCACATGGCACAGGTGTTTCATTAAATGTGAAGGGTTTTTTAGCTTCACATACCTTGAATGAATTTATAGCCAATGATAATATTATCATGAATTCCAAAAAACTGAATGTGCGACGATGTAGCCTTTCATATAACCAAATATTAGGTTTCACAAGTCAATTACGATCAATCAATCCAACACAATTAACTACAAAATAATATACATATGTTAATCAAAAACCCGCAAGCTCATCAATATTTCATTCCAATATTTTTAACTTTTACCCAAGCTAATCCAAAAAAATTTAACAACATTCGGAGGGAATTCCTTGTTTAAATTTCCAACATGCATGGTTCCATCGTAATTCTTCCCATAAGTAGAAACACCTGAAAGTTCCATTTTTCAACAATTTACTATTCACCTTCTTCCCTTATCAAGAACCCTAATTCATCACAAAACTCATTTCAAAGGCTAGTAAGATTTCAATCAACTATCCCTCAAATCCTCATTCATAATCATATTTAAGACTAGAATAAGGAATTTACATCTTGAAGTTCAAACCCCGGTGCTCAATACTACTTGCAATAATATAACTTATGTTCATATATTTAAAAAGACATTTCCTCATCCTCAAACTTTGAGATTATTACTCAAAAGGTTTCTCTTAAAAGAGATCATACACAAAACTCCTCGTGAACTCATTTGAAAATCAAAGTTTCCTCTCATTTTAGATGTAAAAATATTTACTCTTGGGAATACTTAGTTCCCTTGTATTCATTTTGAACAATGAAACTCGACACTCCTCATCCTAATACTCATTTACTCAAGCCTTTAAAAAGATTATAAATAATTGTAAAACACTTCTCAAAATAGAGTTCATGCAGAATTATGGACGTGAACGACTCAATTCAAGGGCTTTAAGAACCATATATAGAACTCAATACTCGAAACTCGATAACTCCAGAACTCAAGGACTCAATGATACTACTCATCTTAAGAATGTTCAACTCATAGGGTTCGTGCAGAATTATGGGCATGAACAACTAAACTCAAGGACCTTCATGGGAAACATGTGGCAGTCCCATAATTAGGAATATAATCTCAAAAGGATTAGGAACTCAATGATCAAGAATTTAGTAAAAAAACATTAAGTTATTTTTTTTTTAAAAAAAATCTTTTTGAGAGTTTTTCTGTATTTTTTGTGTGAAAAATAACCAAAAATATTGTCTTGGTTTTCTTTCTTAAAAAACCATCGACATTCCGACAAAGTTTGTCGAGTTTTAACATCTTTTTAGTAGTATTATTAGCAATTAGCAAGAGTCTCTTTCTTTACTCGTATTGAAGGTGGGATTATTTTATTCTTATTGAGTTATATTAAAAATTAAAGTGTGTGTTAAATGCAGATAACCTCGATGATAAGAAAAAATATATATAGTGTTATTTAATTTAATTGAATGTTTAAGAAAGAAAATCAAAAAACTTTGGTCGATTTATTCATACAAAAATACAGAGAAAATTCAAAAAGTAATATTATTATTTCAAAGAAAAAATATATGTTCCTTTATTAATTATTAAAAAAAATTATGAAAATTAATATAAAGACGTCAATTTTTAAAATAAGAAATTGCAATTGAAGAACATAAATAAAAAAATAAAAAAATTAGTATTTCTTGTTTAAATGGTACATAAAATATGGAGTTTAAAGGTTAAAATGGAACAAGGCTAAGTTGGAGTGCCAAAATAAAAAAAATGTTGGTCAGAATTCTTTCTAACTTCATATCTGAGAATCAGTCAGGATTTGTGAAAGGTAGGAGCATAGTAGAAAATATTAAGTTGGCTCAGGAGATTACTCATGGCATCAAGAAACCCAATGAGGGTGATAATGTGGTTATCAAACTGGATATTGCCAAGGCATATGATAGAGTGTCTTGGTCCTTCACTTGTTTGGTCCTAAGGAAATTTGGTTTTGGGAAAAACTTTATTGATTTAGTTTGGAGGATTATGAGCAATAATTGGTATTCAGTTATGGTAAATGGTGCTAGACATGGATTCTTTCACTCCACAAGAGGACTCAAGCAAGGCAACCCTTTATCACCTACTTTGTTTATCTTGGGTGTTGAAGTCTTGTCCAGGTTACCAAATCTTCTGCACCAAAATATGGTTACAAAGGTTTCTATATGGAAAGCAGAGGTTCTCAACTCAACCATCTCAACATTGCAGATGATGTGATAATCTTTACCTCAAGCACAAGAAACTCTTTACAGCTTGTTTTGAAGACCCTTGGTACATATGAAATGGTGTATGACCAGCTCATTAATAAAGACAAGAGTCACTTCATGATTCCTACAAATGCTCCTATTGATACCATCAACTTGATTACTGAAGTCACTGGTTTTAGTCAGAAGCCTAGTCCTATCACATACTTGGGCAATCCATTGTATGTTGGAAGACAGAATTATATATTTCTCTGAATTGGTGGCAAAAGTAGTGAAGAAAATCAGTAGATGGCAGTCTAAAATTCTCTGTTTTGGAGGCAAAGTTACTTTAGCAAAACATGTGATGCATTTCATTCCTATTCACACAATGTCAGCCATATCACCTCCTAAAACAACCATCAGACACATCAAGAAAGTGCTTGCTGATTTTTTCTGGGGTTGGGAGAAGGAAAGAAAAAAATATCACTGGGCGACTTGGGAAACCATGAGTTTCCCATATGATGAAGGAGGTATTGGTGTAAGAAGGCTGGAAGATATCTGCACTACTATGGAATACAAGCAATGGTGGATTTTTAGGACCAAGAATTCCTTATGGGGGAAGTTCTTGAGGGCTAAATACTGTCAAAGGGACAATCCTATAGGCAAGAAGCTGGACACTGAACAATCTCTTGTATAGAATTTTATGATGAAAAACAAAGAGGCCATGGAAGCATATATCACATGGAAAATTAACTCAGGGAATTGTCTTTTTCGGTGGGATGACTGGTTGGGAGAAGTTCCCCTAGTACAGCATTGCAACTCTATCACCAGCCTCAACAATACTACAGTTGCACAATTTCTGGTGGAGGGTCAATGGAATGAAACATTGGTGAGACAGAGTGTTCCCCCCCTCCTAGTTCCCAAAATTCTCAGCACTATCATCCACTTTCAAGCAGGAGTTCCTAATTAACCTGTTTGGAAACTAGAGGACAATGGGAATTTTTCTTGTGCCTCAGCTTGGAATCTGATCAGGAAATAGGGTAACAAAAATAATTGGAACCATCTTATCTAGCACAAAAGTATCCCTTTCAAGATTTCTTTTCTTATTTGGAGGGCTCTCAGGTTTAAACTACCAACAAATGAAACAATCTGCAGATTTGGTATGGAGCCTGTCAAGTGTGCCTGCTGTTACAGATCTGGTTGGGATGATGTTCAACACATTTTTGTTTCAGGAAATTTTGGTAAACACATCTGGGGGTTCTTCATAGCAATGGTTCGTATTAATGTGCAGCAAAATTCCCTGAAAAATATGCTATTGAAATGGTGGGAAGTTGATTACAAAAATGATGTGCATAAGCTTGTGATGCAGTCCATTCCAATGTTCATAAGTTGGAACCTGTGGAAAAATAGGTGTGCTGCAAAATATGGGGGTAAACGGTCCAATTCTTCTAGAGTTAAATTCCTCATTTGCAATGATTTTATCCATCTTCTCACCACATAATTCCCCTACATTCAGTGGTCTCGGAATTGGACAGATCTGTTCACATTTATTGAAAAATGCAAGCATGATACAAAGATTATTGACGTTAAATGGGAACGACCTCCTAGAAACATCTTAAAGCTCAATACGGATGGTAGTGCATTAGGTAACCCAGGGAATATAGGAGGAGGGGGTATTCTTAGGGACTCTACTGGAACCTAATCTATGCCTTTGCAATCCCTCTTGGTGTTGGCATCAATAATCAAGCAAAAACTCAAGCTGTTGTATATGGAATCTCATAGTGTCTACAGCATGGCTACACAAGAATAATGTTAGAGGTAGACTCAGAATTGCTTATCAGATGGATTCAACAAGAAACAAAACCTCCTTGGACTATCCAGCAGCAGGTTAGAGAGCTTATCAGATTAACCAAGCAATTGGAATTCTTCCAATGCAAGCATATCTACAGGGAAACCAATTGCACTGCCGATTTCTTATCCAAGAGGAGACACAAATCTGATATAATTCATCATTTTTATATTCAACACCAACTGCCTAGAGTAACACAAGGGAGCTACATCTTGGAAAAAATGGGTATGTCCAATTTCAGAAGAAGGAAGATCAAGAGAATCAAACAACCTCCATGATCTTTGTGTCTTATCTATAGAAATAGATATCTCTATTTTGAGTGTATTTTATCTATCTTATTCACTCTGGCTATGCCTTTTTGGGTTATAGCTAGATTGAATAGGCCTAGGTTTTATTTCTTTTCTTACTTTGTAAGGGTTGAGTCTCCCTTATTTATGCTTTCTAGTAACTTTGTATCATGAGGAGTCCTCTCATAGGTGGTTAGCTACTAGAATTCTATTCTTAGTTATGGGGATGAGTTGGTTAACCTTAGTAGGATAGCCGACTTATGTACCACCATAGGATCGGAGGTAAGGTTTATGTCCTCCTCCTTGTATTTTGTTTTTTGTTATTAATGTTAAGGCCTGGGGGTGTTGCTCAGCCCCTAACCCCCCAAAGGGTCGTTAAAAAAAATCACTTAGAGACCTTAACTTAGTTTTGTTCATTTTAGACACCTCATCTAAGGTACTATTGTGTCATTTTGAAACTTTTATCTTACATGGCATAGAGAGTGTAATACACTAGCTAATTGCGCGTGAAAAGCATATTTAATCAATTTTTAATTAATTTTTTTTTCTTTTTCAGCATTTTTCAGTCACAATTTCTCCAAGCTTAACTCCATCCATGGTGTATATTTTAGAAATTTAGGAATATACCTATTTGAAAATTTTAATATTGAAATAATCATGAGATTCTTTCTTGGAGGAATTTAATGTTTGCATATAGGACTGGATTTGATTTTTTCATGCCTCTTCCTTCATTGGCCTTCTAATTTACTTTTCTGTTAATGTTTTTTTTCAGTTAATTTTGATGATTTTAATTTAATTTAACTGCTTTGTTATTTATTTGGAAGAATTTGGAGTCATGGCGAAGCTTTTGTTCTTTCCTGAAATTTATTGTTTTGTGAGGTGTGATTTGGTGCATCTAAGCTATTTGAATCGACCCAAATTGAAATTTTATGTAAGAATTTCAATTTCAAGATTTGAAATTCTTACGGATGTTATAAAATATCAGACTATTTATGTACACGTTGTAAAATTTATACCTTATGATTTGAGTTTGGTGTATGACTGAGAAGACCAAGGGGCAATGTCACGCCCTGAGCCTACACCCTGGGCGGGACTGGCACTCGAGAACCATTGTTGGCCCCAAGTGAAACCTTGTCCTGGCTTAACTCTTAGCGGAAGACTTAAATAACAAGAAGCAATCTCAAAGGATGACTCATGCAATAACTTAGAGAAATATTAGACTAGCCAAAATGGCAACTCAAGTCTTAACATAAACAACTGAAAATGGAAAGACTAAAGAACTATAACTATCCTCCAACGAAGCCTCTAAAAATAATGAGGGATGTCGGGACAAGACCCCCCGATCATCCTACCAACTGAACTATCAAAGCAATAAAAGGGGAATCCTCCAGAAAGCAAGGAGGCCCACCAACTAACTCTGAGTGCTCAATTGGATCAACGAGGCGTCGATGCTGATCCTCGTTACCTATATTTGCATCATAAAATGATGCAGGCCAAATGACATCAGTACATTGAATGTACGAGCATGCGAGAGGAATTCTATATAATACATAAGCCTGAACTGGAAACTGAAGGAAAACTTACCTCAACTTTACTCAAACTCATAGGTACTCAACTTAATGCAGAAATAAACAACAGTAAATGTGCAGTTTATATAAAGCATTTAAAACAGTAAGAAACAACTCAATATACACGTATAATAAAGTAATGTAACTCTATGGGAGTTTCTCTAACCGACTACCATCACTATGAGCTAAAGTGATGATATAAAATCTCGCCCACGCTGCCAGAACTGTCCTACAACTTGCCAGGATATAGAACACCTCAACTAAGTGGATCCACTAATCTATGCTAAAAAGCATTAAGGAATCATTTAAAAACTATGACCCTTTCTACCCACGTTGGCTACATGGTTTATGGAGACAAGAGTTATTATAAACTCGTCCCCATATCGGTGCTCCATACTACTCCCAAAATAACTCAGCTCATATGTTGAAATACAAAACTCTTTCTGTGGTTAGATATAATTACTCAAAGACTAGCTTAAAGGCTCTATTGGAAATCGATGTTTCCTATTTTATTTAAATGTGAAAATATTTATTCTTTGGGAATACATAGTCCCGATATACTCTTTCGAAGAAATGAACTTAAATATTTACTCTTTACTCAACTCAAAACTCAAGTCTTAAAACGAAGTTAAAATATTTGTAAAAGCTGGGTGTGGCACACTGGCTGAGTGGCACACGGCGCCAGAGGGTGAACTACAGAAGCTGGGTGTGGCACACTGACTGGCGCATGCCCCAGAGCCCAAACTACAGAAGTTCATTTGGGGAGCTCTGAGTGGCGTGGTGCCCCAGCCCCCACCCCAGGTTTTGGACAAATTTTCTAGCTCGTTTTTCAACTCTAAACCCTCTAGATTCGAATGGTTACTTCCCCAAACGCTTAGATTCGAATACATAACCAAAATATGCAAGAATCAACTCAAAAACAACCTTAAATCTCATCAAATCACATCAAGAACTCCTCCAAAACTCAACAATCAAGATTCGAATGAAACTTCAACAAAATTCATCAAGAACTCATTAACTTTTCTTTCAAGAACACAAATACATTGAATTAAATCATTTTTGGAGTGTGGGTGAACGAACCCAATGCTATGTGATCTCACATACCTCATAGGGATCAACCCTTGGCGAAATTCACAAGCTTAGCTTCAAGAACGTGATGAATCCTTTCTTTTTCTGCTCCTTTCTCCTCTTCTTTTCTCTTCTCTCAAAACTCTAACTTAATTTGTAAAGCGTAAACTAAACCAATTCAGTTTAGACCCCAACTTAATTACCAAAAATGAATTTAATTAATGGGGTAATGAAAAGACCATAATGCCCTTCTAAAATCCGGTTTTGACTTTCCTTATCTAGACAGCCCAACTTTGAATGGCCATATCTCCCACATACAAACTTGAAATCGAGCAAACTTTCAAAGATCTTTCCTACGGTATCTGGTAGCACACCTAACTCATCCTGAGCTAGGAGTTATGGTAGTTTGAAGTTGACCAAAAACTCAAGCTTAACATAACTTAAACAAATTTCTAGATTTTTCATTCTTTCCAAAAATGATGCTTTCTAATTTTTTTCTCTTTCACTTAGCGAGGTGTTACATTATCTCCCCCTTGAGAATATTTTTCCTCGAATGAGATCACTCTAAGTATACTAGGGTGTAACATCTAACATTCAGCCCAAACACCGAACAAGCAAATTTAACACATTAAGCATATCAATTAAAAAGTACTAAGAAGAGAATTAGTACCTTGGTCTGGAATTTCTTCGAGTTCAAAGAGATGTGGATACCTCTTCTTCATATCCTCCTTATCTTCCCAAGTATCTTCCTCAACAAACTGGTTTCTCCAAAGAACTTTGATCGATGCTACTTCCTTGGTCCTCAGCCTGCGAACCTAATGGTCTAGAATCTGAACAGGGATCTCCTCATAAGACAAGCTATCCTTGATACCAATATCTTCAGTTGGTATGATAAGTGAAGGATCGCCCATGCACTTCTTCAAAATGGAGATGTGAAATACCGGATGAACCGCTGCTAACTCTTGAGGTAGTTCTAACTCATAAGCTACATTGTCAATCCTCTTGGATATTTTGTAAGGACCAATATACCGGGGACTAAGCTTCCCCTTCTTACCAAATAGCATAACACCCTTCATGGATGAAACTTTCAAGTATACTCAATCATCTACTTCATACTCTGACTCCCTTCTCCTAACATCAGTGTAGGATTTCTGACGACTCTGCGCTGTTTTCAACCTCTCTTGAATAACTTTCACTTTCTCCATAGCTTGATGAACTAAGTCTGGTCCTATCAACCCAGCTTCACTAACCTCAAACCATCCAATTGGAGATCTGCATCTTCTCCCACAAAGAGCTTCATATGTAGCCATCTGGATGCTAGAGTGGTAACTATTGTTATAAGAAAATTCAATGAGAGGTAGGTGATAATCCCAATTACCTTTGAAATCAATCACACAGGCCTTCAACATATGTTCTAGAGTCTGAATAGGGCACTTTTCTTGACCATCCGTCTGAGGATGAAAATCAATACTCAAGTTCACTTTTGAACCCAAATCTTTCTAGAAAGACTTCCAAAACTGTGTAGTAAATTGTGCTCCTCTATCTAATATAATCGAAACTGCAACCCCATGAAGTCTGACTACCTCTTGAATATACAACTTAGCATACTCTTCAACTGAATGTGTAGTCTTTACCGGTAAAAAATGGGTTGAGTTTGTCATTCTATCAACAATCACTCAAATAGAATCATGTTGTCTGCGAGACCGTGGCAACCCTGTAATGAAGTCCATATTGATCATCTCCCACTTCCATTCCGTAATCTCTATATTCTGAGCCATACCACCGGGCCTTTGATTATCTACCTTAACTTGTTGGCAATTCGGACACTTAGCAACAAACTCTGCAATGCCCTTCTTCATACTACTCCACCAATAAACTTCTTTCAAGTAATGATACATCTTTATGGAACCCGGATGAATGGAATATCTGGAGCTATGAGCTTCCTCCATGATCCTCTCTTGGAGTTCATCCACCATTGGTACACACAACCTACCTTGATACCTCAATACACCATCTCCCCCTTGTTCAAAAGCCATTACTTTTTTCTTCTGAACATTTGCCTTCAATTCAAGTAAAATAGGGTCTTGGTCTTGTTTTTCTTTAACTTCAAACACTAAAGATGATTCAGCCCCATTCATCACCACTACTCCTCCTTTTGTGGAATCCATTAGGTGAACTCCTAATCGTGAAAGTCTGTGCACATCTTTATCTAACTCTCTCTTTTCTTCCTCAACATGGGAGGTACTACCCATAGACATCCTGCTCAATGCATCAGCAACAACATTAACCTTACCTGGGTGATAAAGAATACTCATGCCATAATCCTTGAGTAACTATAACCACCTGCTCTGTCTGAGATTAAGCTCATTTTGACTAAATACATACTGAAGACTCTTGTGATCGGTGAACACATCCACGTGTACACCATAAAGATAATGACGCAATATTTTCAAAGCAAATACTACGGAAGTCAACTCTAGGTCATGGGTTGGATAATTCTTCTCGTGAACTTTCAATTTTCTGGAGGCATAAGCTATAACTTTGTCATTCTGCATTAACACACAACCCAAACCAACTCTAGAAGCATCACAATATACAACAAAACCTTGAGTACCTTCTGGTAAGGTCAATATTGGGGCAGTAGTCAACCTCTTTTTCAATTCCTAAAAGCTTTTCTCACAAGCTTCAGACCATTGAAACTTCACTATTTCTGAGTCAACTTGGTCAAAGGGGATGAGATAGATGAGAACCCATCTACGAACCTTCTATAATATCCATCCAGCCCTAAGAAACTCCTAATATCAGATGGAGATATGGGTCTAGACCGATTCTGCACTACCTCTACTTTTTAAGTGTTAACTCTAATCCCATCACCAGATACAATATGGCCTAAGAATGCCATAGACTCAAGCCAAAACTCACATTTAGAGAACTTAGCACACAACTCTCTATCCTTTAGTGTTTGGAGGACTATTCTGAGATGGATAGCATGATCTTCATCATTCCTCAAATAGATTAGTATGTCATCAATGAACATGAAAACAAACATATCTAAATAAGGCTTGAATACTCTATTCATAAGGTTCATGAATGTTGCAGGAGCATTAGTCAAACTGAACGACATGACCAGGAACTCATAATGACCATAACAGGTCCTGAAAGATATCTTTGGAATATCACATTCCCTTAACTGATGGTAGCGATATCTGAGGTCTACCTTGGAAAAACAAGTAGCTCCCTAAAGTTGATCGAAGAAATCATCAATTCTTGGAGGAGGATACTTATTCTTGACGGTAACCTTGTTCAACTTATGGTAATTTATACATATCCTAAGGGAACCATCTTTATTCCTCACAAATAAGACCGGAGCGCCCCAAGGTGAGACACTTGGTCGAATGAAACCTTTCTCTAGGTTATCTTTCAACTGCTATTTTAACTCCTTTAACTCTGTTGGTGTCATTCTATATAGAGGAATAGATATAGGACGAGTATCGAGAAGAATACCTATATCAAAGTCTATTTCTCTCTCAGGAGGGACTCCGAGTAGATCATCAGGATAGACTTCTGGAAACTCACTCACAACTGGAACTGACTTAATAGGAGGTGTCTCGACACTAGAGTTATTAACTCGGACTAAGTGATAGACACAACCCTTGAAAACTAACTTTCTTGCCTTAAGGTACGAAATAAAATGACCCTTAGGCACTGTTGAACTACTTTTCTACTCTATAACTGGCTCATTAGGTAACTGGAACTTGACAACTCGAGTTCTACAATCAATGGAGGCATAACAGGCATGAAGCTAGTCCATACCCAGAATAACATCAAAGTCAACCATGTCAAACTCAACTAAATCAGCCATGGTGCTCCTGTGATTGACGGAAATGGTACAATCACGATAGACTCGCTCAGCTAGAATAGACTCCCCAACAGGTGTAGAAACACAAAAGAGCTCACAAAATTTCTCATAAAGAACATCAAAATTCATTTCAACATAAGGAGTCACAAAAGATAAACTCACTCCTGGTTCTAGCAAAGCATAAACATCAAGAGTAAAGACTTTGATCATACTAGTGACAACATCTAGAGAATTCTCTTGCTCTTGGTGACTAGTGATAGCATATAGGGGGTGTGCTCCTCCGCTAGCCCCTGAAGTAGCTCTTCTAGGTGCATCCCTGTCTGGTGGAGAAACTGAAGAAGATTGGGCTCTATTGCCCCTATTTCCATTTCCCTTCCTGTTCTTAGGACACTCTTTCATGAAGTGACCTTCTTGACCGCACTTGAAACATCATGTAGAGGCATCGCGACAAGCACTTGGTGGTTCCTACCACACTTAGCACATGTAGGATCCCAATTACCTCTTTGTGCCACACTACCCTGAGATTGAGCAGGTATAGCTCTAAAATTCTATGAATTCTGACTATTATACTCACCTTTGTTTCTTGGTGCAGGTGCACTAGCCAATGATGGAGCAGGTCCCTTATGTTTCTTTTAGAAAGAAGACCGGTTAACATTATTCTTTTGCTGCCCGAACTCATTCCCTAATGTCTTAGCCTTCTTGTTTCTGAACTCTTCCCTATCCCTCAGCTTCTCTTCCTCAACTTGCTGCACGTAAACCATCAACCTTGCTATATCCATGTCCCCAATTAGCATGGCTGCCTTGCCCTCTTTGCTTGACAGACGAGACAACCCAGCAACAAACAGACTCATCCTGCTCCTCATATCCGCAACCATCTCTAGAGCATATCGGTAAAGTTGGGTGAACTTTAAATTATACTCATGACACTCAAAGGTTATTGCTTAAGGGTAAGGAATTCACGTACCTTCGCTTCTCTCAGTTCTCGGGGAAAGAAACGCCCCAAGAAAGCACTCTCGAACACAGCTCAACTCAAAACTGGTGCATCAGCAGCCCTACTCTTCTTCCACTGGTCAATTCAAGTCCTAGCAACACTCTTCAGTTGATAGGCAGCTAGTGCCACTCACTCAGCATCGGCAACGTGCATAACCTCAAACACCTTCTGCAGTTCCTCTACAAAGTTTTTCGGATCCTCAGTATTGCTTGAACCAGTTTAACTTGGAGGATTCATCCTCAAGAACTCATGGATCCTCGAAGTATCAGCCACTTCATGTCGATCCCCTCTTTGTTGCCCAACCTGGTTAGTCACAGCTTGGCTTAGCATTCGGATTGCTTTCCAAAATTCAGCATTAGTGACCTCTCCTTGGGGTTGCACTTCAGATGCATTAGGTACCCCTTGTTCCTCGACATTACACCTAGCAAGACGACCTCGAACCGCTCTTCGTGGAGGCATAATCTGAAAGACACGCGCAAGCACGAGTTAGAAGCAAACTTTATAAACTAACTCTATCGCATGAAATGAATGTGAAATAGTGAGATAGTTCCTAAATGTTGCATCCTCCAAATTATAGATGTGGCGCGCTTCACACCGATAACTAGGACTCTACTGACACGACTTTGATTTAACATATCAGGACACTTCTTCCAATACTAAGTGCCAATGATCGTTAGTCAGTAATATAACCCAACTAAATGAGTTGGGGTCGAATCCCACAGGGAGTGGTACATGCTTAAGATTCAAGAGCCAAGTGCTAATATGTTCAAGTCAATCATAGGTAAAAACATTTATGAATAAAAGCATGGTTTCAAATTAAAGGGTGACACAAGTGTCAAATATGAGGGGTTTTATTGTAATTTTAAACTACAACAACAACAATTAACACTAAGGAACAAGTAAAGAGATGGGTTCTTGGGATGTGATTGGATTATAGGCTAAGGTAGACAAATGGGTTAATGCAATTGATAGTAAATAGTTGTAATCAGTGAATAAGCTAGACTTTAGTGGGGATAAACTTTCTCTCGAGCAATTTACCCCGGATCAAATTGGTTTCTCTCAACACCAATAAGCAGTAATTAAGAACAGCCTATGCTTTAGTCCAGTCACTCTCTCGAGCTGAATGTGTGGAAAAGGGTTTAGGATTCACTCTCTCGAGTTGAACCCATGACAACCCAATACCCACAGACCATCAAATCAGTAATCTTGATTTTAAAACCTCTCTCTCAAGCAAGCCAAAAAGGCGAAGTTAGAGTTGCATTTGCAACTACAACCCTTTAAATTAAACCACAATTACTGCTAGAAATCACTTTTAAATAGCATTTAAACTATCAATTAACAATACCTAGCAGCTAAATCAACACATAATCACATAATCATACTCCAAGAATTGGGGTTTTAGGTAGACATCATAAAAAGATAGAAATCGTTACCAAATTGTGTTTCCATCAACTAGGTACGATTAATTTCGTCTTTACAAAGGTCAAGGTTGAAGAATCTCAAAGATCCACTTCCAATTTCTCAAAAATGGAAATCTTCAAATCTTCAAAGCTAAGGAAAACATTGTCTCCCAACTCAGAGTTCTAAAACTGATTGATAAATTAGATACTCTGAAAACTCCTATTCTGAAAACTCATACTAAACTAAGAATTTAAAAATGTATTTATAGTCGCCAAAAATATGTTGTGAAGGACTATTTCGCGTAATAAGTCGGGATCGCCGATCCACTCGATGATCCGCCCTTTGGTCAATTCCATCGCATTTTTGCTTTGGCCTTCAGCATCTTCAAGTTCTGTAACTTTGGGCGATCTAACACTGCATCACAGAACCGTTCGATGACTCGCCGACTGTTCCTTTCTATCGTCGACTTGATTTTCTCCTTCAGGGTTTGGCACACTGGAACTTTAGGCGAGATCGTGGCCATTCGACGACTCGCCCAATGGGTTAGGCGATCATCAGGCCCTCTTTTCTTCGTTCTTTCAACTGCCTTGTTCCTTTTTGCTCCTTAGTGTCCATGCTTTGCTTCTCAATCCAGATACCTGAAAATCAAGGATTTACATCAATTATTGGCACAAAATATGCATTTGAGGACACTAAATATATGAAAATAAAACACTAAATGAGTCCAAATCGTGGACTCATCAAGACCCCCAACTTAAACTTTTGCTTGTCCTCAAGTAAAACCTAAGTTCAACAGTTCAAAAAGGATGCCTCAAACCGTGCTACACAAGATTCAATCATGAATGCACACAAAAAGACTCAACTTACTCATGCAAGGATCAATTGTGCACTCAAAGATTCAAATTATGACTCACCATTATCAAAGACTCTCAAGTTCACAATACTTGCTTCAAATGCAAGTTCAAGCTTAACAAAGGTACTAAAATGCCCTCACACAAAGAATGATTTCATATTCACACACAATGGTTCAACAATTTAAAGCTCTGGAATCAAATGCAACACTCACACTCAGAAAGAAGAACACAATGCATGATTTCACCCATAGGTTTGCCCGTATTTTGCAATCAACACTAGTTTCAGCTCACTCAAGATCAAAAAGGTATTTTCATGGCTTGTAACGGGGCTGAGTGTAAAAGTATGGTGATTTAGGGTCAGTGGTTGCTATCCTCATTAAAATGTGGTATGAACAACACTTTCTTACCTCTTCTTTATCATTCTCATTCATGCTCAAAGGTCACCCCATTATTTACTTTCCATGGACTGTTGGGCACCCCATTTCTTTTTGCAATTTCACAATTTTATTCCACCACTTTTTCATTCTTTTTCTTTTTCATTCTTTTCTTTTTTTTCTCTCTTCTTTTTTTGTATCGAGGGGTTCCATCTTTCTCAAAACCATGGGTCAAAGGGGACTTCTTTGCACTTCTTGATTTACCTTCTCTTTTCACCACACCCCCAACTTAGGTTTTTGGCCTAAGTTGTCTACTCACATAAATGATAAATCATGAGGATTAAGGGTAATGGATCAAGAACAGTCACAATTTCATCAAGTTTCTTCCAAGAAAAGGGTAAGGCTCAAAAGGTGTTCAAGCGAAGTTCACACACTCACAAGGTAGGCTAAAAAAGAGGTATAATGTCAAATTGTTTCGCACTCTTCAAAGTTGCCTAAGATCATCTCAAAATCTTGCATCACTTAGTCAACTGGACCAACGGGGCAAATTCTAGGTGTCATCACACATGGTTCATGGTAAGCTCATCACATAAGGCATTGACACCAATGTCAAATAAGACTTCACACTTTCGCTAGTGTGCAATGTTTATCACAAAAGACTCAATTCGAAACTTGGATAGTCACAACGAGATGCAAAAAGTTCACATATTATCTATGCAACTTCATTTGGCCTCATCGTAGCCGCACATTCATTTTTATTCGATTATGAGCACTATTCAAGTCATCGGTATTGATCAAGACCGATACTCAAATTTGCAAGAAAACAACCACATTCAAACACACCCAAGAGGTGGCACAAAAAAATTCGAAAGGGTCCAAAAATCATTTCAATTAAAAACAAGGAGCCACAAGCTCAATCATCCACAAAAATTGTGCAAAACACAGTTATAGCTCAAAAACCCAAATATATACATAAAAACAGTCACACAAGGTGGGCCTCACCCCATCACAAATAAAAAAACATTTGTCCTCAAATGCAAGCAAAATAATATCCACAAGTCAAAAAGTAAGACAGAGAGGGCGGTAAAAAGGGATCCTTTCTACTGAGTAGCTCCATTTGTCTGGCATCAGTTCCCGGTGTAGTGCTCGGAACCTAGGGATCAGTACCGAGAGTCACCTCAGAAGTAGTAGCAGTTGCACTAGGGTCAGCCAACGGTGTATCCGCCAAAGAAGCCTGCACACCTACATTTACCATGGCCTCCTCAGTCTCAGTAAGGCCCTCATACGAAGCCTCCTAGCAACCCCAAACATCTCCTCATTTGTATCTGCCTCAGACTCAGGATCTGCTGCCTCCTCAAATCCAACATCATCTTTGGTGATAGTCGGAGGTATATCTGTCTCTACTGGCACATCTGGGATATCCACCATCCCGAAAATCATGGACATATAGGTGGACTTCAGCTGGTCCACATCTCTCCTCAGTGTAGCAATAGCAACCTTTAAAGTCGTCACCTCCTTGGTGTCCCCTTAGCCACGCTCACACACCGTTATCCTAGCTGCAAAGGTATTAATGGTAGCACTCAATTGTGTCACAACATTAGCAAGGGTTGTCTGAATCATGCCCGACATGGAGGCCTCAAGTCTGGCAGCCCGATGATCGGCAGAATGGGCTAGCTGCCCCATCCTGAGTAATGCAGCTTGAGTGAGCGGGGTCCAGGAAACAGCAACTCTAGGAGGCAATGTATCAGTAGAGGAACTAGGGGGTCAGAAGGAACAACATTGGATGTACCTGAAGGCCCAGGGGCCGGAGTAGGCAAAGATGCCTCTACAAGTAATGAGTTTGTATCCACAACCGGGGAAGAGTCCACCGGGGCTGCCTTCTTCTTCTCTACCTCATCCTTTAAATATTCCACCTCGGTGCTCCAGATATCAGTAGAGGATGTGGGAATCACTTGCATATCCGTCTTAGCATCTCTAGAAACCCGAGCCCTTCTGCATAGCTCGGTGATCAATACTGGAAAGGGGGGGAAGTCTAGCGCTGCTTGGCCTTCATGACCATCTCCTGTGCCATAATCATCCCCAGATTGATTCTTGTCCCATCAATGATGCAACCCAGACAGGATGTCTTGGCAAGGTGGAGAATTGACTTATTCTGGGATGGCATGATAGTACACCTGATGAAGTCAAACCAGAACCTCGCATATACATTCAGGTCTTTCTTTTCTATTGGAGCCCCTACCTCCAACCACTTTGAGTACCATCAGATATCAATGGGGCTAACCACTTCTTCATGATGTCCAGCGTCTTTGTCCTGATCATATGCATCATATGCAGGCAGTCATCTTCAAGTCTCGTAGTGCATTCTAGGACAGCATTAATGGCAGTAAAATCACACTACACCCTCTTCCCCCTGACAACCACATAGTCAACCGGTTTAAATGTTGTTGCCTGCTTCTTTCTTTGTGGTATCAAGGCCCCATAAGCAGCATAGAACTCCCGGACCCAATTTGGAATATACGGGCCACGTGGCTTGGTGAAGATCTGGAATTTATGAGACTTCAGACAGCTCATAATCTCTGGGTACCTATCGATGACCCCATCAGTGGACAAATGCTTTTCCTCAATGATTGTCCTCAGCCCCTCAGTCTTCAGTCTATTCATAGACTTGGGAGGAGGACCCTGTACTGGTGGTGCTAGGACCACGGCCTGTGCTGGAGATGGAGGAGGAGTAGTGGTGGCCTGAGGAGTCCTGATCCTAGACGGATCGTTCATCCTTTTGGATCGCAGCTCAGCCCTCTGTCCTGCTATTAGTTCATCATCCTCAGGCTCTGAAGGTGCAGCCTGCTGCTCCTGTTGTTCACCTCACTCTCAGAAGTGGAGAGGTGAGTGGCGTAGATACCGTCACTGTCGGAACTGGCCTCCAGTGACGCAAATGTCTTCCCTTTACCTTTGCCTTTTTGCCTTAGCCATGGATGCAGTGGCATCCTCGTTGATAGTTATCCATTTATCCTTCTTACGGGGTGGCATGTTTCTATCGGCAACTTTTGGTCTAGCCATGTCTGCAAAAACATCGAAAAGAATCAGAAATAATTCAATCAGATGCACAGAAAAAGTAGTTGCAGACAGACACGCCGAACTAGTCAGTGAATCACCGAATCACTTTGGCGAGATAGATCGGGCTCGCCGAAAGGATTGGCTCAAAAATCTAAGAAAAATTTGTCATGTCGGCGATGGGAAAGCCTTTCGGCGAATCGCTGACAGCATTCGGTGAAATGCCGATAGCATTCGGCAAGCAAGCATTAGCCCGCCGAAAGTTACAGTGCAATTAAGGGTAGGGGCCGCAGACAAAGGGTGATTAAGGAGGACTTTCGACGAGTCGTCGAGTGCCTTCAGCGACCTCAGGCTTCTCACCGAAAGTTACAGAACCAAACTTCACACTTAGCATGAAATTAAAGGTGATATATGGAACTTCGGCGAACCACCGAGTGGTTCGGCGAGCTCGACCCAGCTCGCCAAATGACCCAATGTGCCTACTTTCAACCCAACTCCTCAAATAGAACCCCGCAACCCCCAAAAACAAAATCAAAACATGCACCTATCAAATTAAACTAAGACCCACTACTCCCATGCCCTCGGGATACTCAGACTTCTCCTGGTTTGGCCAAATTTGGCCATTTGATGACTTTTGCCCGTAAGAATGACGTCAACTGCTCCATCATTGGGCAAAATACATCATTTGGCACAAATACGGGATACTTAGACTTCACCCGACTAAACCCAACAACATGCAAGCACAACCCCACAAATTTTAACTAATTTTAAGGTACAAAATCACGAGAATCCAACAATAAAGGCATTAAGGACCAAATTATCAAATTAAACTAGGCACACGAGTATGCAAGCATAAAATAAAACATCAGAGAGGCCCAGCACACATCACTAAGATAAAATTCAATTGCATAAGAGTACAAATTGCTAAAAATGAATTCAGGGTGCAGAAAACCAACCTCAGATGCCGAATAAATAAATTGAAATGTTAGGCAGCAAAGAAATCCACTTCGAACACAAATCTGATGACCAAAATGCGATAAAAATGCAAGAAATATAGATAATTATGCGGGTGTGAGTTTGGGAAGATTAAAAGAGAGGGAGAGTGAAAGAGTTTGAAAGTTTAAACCTTTAGCCTTTAAAAATCATCCATTTCTCCCCCATTTGATGACATTAGTTTTGTTCGCCGACCCACTCAGCGACACACCGAGTGGGCACTTACCTCGCCGAGTTTTACAGGACCTCCAGTTAATATGAGGATCCAAACGGCGGACTAAGTCGTGATCGCCGACCTAGTCAGTGATTCGCCAATCAGCTCCTAGGCTCGCCAAGTTTTACAGACTCTAGCTTAAAAGTGTCTTGAGTCCAACGGCGGTCCAAGTCAGGCTCGCCGACCTCTTCGGTGAGTCATCGACTGGACTTTTAGCTCGCCAACCTGCACTTTTCAAACACCTTCTATACTTTGACATGCACAATCAACACACCATTATTTCTAAAACAAAAATAAAGCGATAAACACTTTGGTTGCCTCCCAAGAAGCGCATTAGTTAATGTTGTGACACGACTTCCCTACTCAATCTTGATTTGTGGGATACATCTCATTTGGGTCTCCAACAGCTGAACAGATATGGAATGGGAAGCAATCGTCTCATTCAGCAATGAAACATTCTCTTTTATCCCATTCAACACTTTGTCGTGATCTTTGACTTTGTGAAGAATGAGAGAGAGTATCTCTTCTATTTGTCCACCCTCGTATACATTGGGCTTGATACGCTCGTGAGGGGGAATGTATCGGTCTTTGTTTATGTCCAGAGCTTCCAATACCAAGATATTTTTAGCCATTAGATCCAGCTGAGTTAACAGTGAGGCCAAGATCTGGTCCTTGTTGGTCTTGGCAATGTGATCAAGGAGTTGGACTGCTATTGCATAAGGTAGTTGCGAGAGACCCCCCGGAGTCATTTGATCAGCCAATCATCTGTTTTCCGGACCAAGACCTTTATAGAAGCAGTCTAATAGCATGTTATCTGAGATTCCATGTGCTGGGCATTGCAGTAATAATGACTTAAATCTCAGCCACAGTTCATGGATTGACTCACCCTCTATTTGCCTGAAAGTTAGGATGTTATCCCTAAGAATCATCATTCTTAAAGGAGAGAGGTCCATTTGGTCACCATTGCTACAAGACATGCTCTTTTATGTTGCTCTAAACAAGCAACACGCAAACCAAAAAAAAAATAAGTAAGTTCAACTATGACTAACAGGAAAAAAATTCAACTTAACTAAAGAATCTTAAACAACACCACTCCCCGGTAGCGGCGCCATTTTGATTTAACGTATCAGGACACTTCTTCCAATACTAAGTGCCAACGATCGTTACTCAGTAATATAACCTAACTAAGTGAGTTGGGGTCGAATCCCACAGAGAGTGGTACGTGCTTAAGATTCAAGAGCCAAGTGAAAATATGTTCAAGTAAATCATAGGTAAAAACATTTACGAATAAAAGCATGGTTTCAAATTAAGGGTGACACAAGTGTCAAATATGGGGGGTTTTATTGTAATTTTCAAATACAACAGCTGCAGCAATTAACACTAAGGGACAAGTAAAGAGACGGGTTCTTTGGATGTGATTGGATTATAGGATAAGGTAGACAAATGGGTAATTGCAATTGATAGAAAATAGCTGCAAATCAGTGATTAAGCTAAACTTTAGTGGGGATAAACTTTCTCTCGAACTATTTACCCCGAATCAAATTGGTTTCTCTCGAACACCAATAAGCAGTAATTAAGAACAGCCTACGCTTTAGTCCATTCATTCTCTCGAGCTGAATGTGTGGAAAAGGTTTTAGGATTCACTCTCTCGAGCTGAACCCATGACAACCCAATACCCACAGACCATCAAATCAGTAATCTTGGTTTTAAAACCTCTCTCTCGGACAAGCCAAAAATACGAAGTTAGAGTTGCATTTGCAACTACAATCCTTTAAATTAAACCATAATTACTAATAGAAATCACTTTTAAACAGCATTTAAAGTATCAATTAACAATACCCAGCAGCTAAATCAACCCATAATCACATAATCACACCCCAAGAATTGGGTTTTAGCTAGACATCATAAAAATATAGAAATCATTACCAAATTGTGTTTCCATCAACTAGGTACGAATAATTTCGTCTTTATAAAGGTCAAGGTTGAAGAATCTCAAAGATCCACTTCCAATTTCTCAAAAATGGAAATCTTGAAATCTTCAAAGCTAAGGAAAATATTGTCTCCCAACTCAGAGTTCTAAAACTGATTGATAAATTAGATACTCTGAAAAATCCTATTCTGAAAACTCATACTAAACTAAGAATTTAAAAATGTACTTATAGTCGCCAAAAATATGTTGCGAAGGACCATTCGGCGCAAAAAGTTGGGATCGCCGATCCACTCGGCGATCCGCCCTTTGGTCAATTCCATCGCCTTTTTGCTTTGACCTTCAGCATCTTCAAGTTCTATAACTTTGGGCGATCTAGCACTACATCGCGGAATCGTTTGGCGACTCGCCGACTTCTCTTTTCTATCGCCGACTTGATTTTATCCTTCAGGGCTTGGCACACTGGAACTTTAGGTGAGATCATGGCCATTCGGCGACTCGCCCAATGGGTTAGGCAATCATCAGGCCCTCTTTTCTTCGATCTTTCAACTGCCTTGTTCCTTTTTGCTCGTTAGTGTCCATGCTTTGCTCCTCAATCCAAATATCTAAAAATCAAGGATTTACATCAGTTATTAGCACAAAATATGCATTTGAGGACACTAAATCTATTAATATAAAACCCTAAATGAGTCCAAATCGTGGACTCATCAAGCTTCATAGACTCCCTAGGACTCTTGAACCTGGCTCTAATACCAAGTTTGTCACGCCTCGAGCCTAAACCCTGGGCGGGACTGACACTCGAGAACCATTGCTGGCCCCAAGTGAACCCTTGGCTTGGCTTAACTCTTAGTTGAAGACTTAAATAACAAGAAGCAGCCTCAAAGGATAACTCATGCAATAACTTAAAGAAATATTAGACTAGCCAAAATGGTAACTCAAGTCTTAACATAAACAACTTAAAATGGAAAGACTAAAGAACTATAACTATCCTCATACGAAGCCTCTAAAAATAATGAGGAATGTCGGGACAAGACCCCCCGATCATCCTAACAACTGAACAATCAAAGTAATAAAAGGGGAATCCTCCGGAAAGTAAGGAGGCTTACTAATTGAATTTGAGTGCTCAACTGGATCAACGAGGAGCTGGATGTTGATCCTAGTTACATGTATCTGCATCATAAAATGATGCAGGCCAAATGGCATCAGTACATTGAATGTACGAGCATGAGAGGGGAATTCTAAACAATACATAGGCTTGAACTGGAAATTGAAGGAAAACTTACCTCAATTTTACTCAAACTCATAGGTACTCAACTTAATGCAGAAATAAACAACAGTAATGGTGCAGTTTATATAAAGCATATAAAACTGTAAAAAACAACAACTTAATATACATGTATAATAAAGTAATGTTACTCTATGGGAGTTTCTCTAACTGACAACCATCACTATGAGCTAAAGTGATGATACAGTGTCTCGCCCACACTGCTAGAACTGTCCTATAACTTGTCGGGATATAAAACGCCTCAACTAAGTGGATCCACTAGTCTATGCTAAAAAGCATTAAAGAATCATCTAAAAAGTATGACCCTTTCTACCCACGTTGGCTACATGGTTTATCGAGATAAGAGTTATTATAAACTCGTCCCCATATCGGTGCTCCATACTACTCCCAAATAACTCAGCTCATATGTTTAAATACAAAACTCTTTCTGTGGTTAGAGATAATTACTCAAAAACTAGCTTAAAGGCTCTATTGGAAATCGATGTTTCCTATTTTTTTTAAATGTGAAAACATTTATTCTTTGGGAATACATAGTCTCGATATACTCTTTTGAATAAATGAACTTAAATCTTTACTCTTTACTCAACTCAAAACTCAAGTCTTAAAACGAATTTAAAACGTTTGTAAAAGACTTTTGGAAGACTCTATGAACTTCTCTTGACTTGACTCCTAACTTTCCTTGAATTGAATTATGGATTCAAGGCTCATGATCTCATGTTATGGATGATTTCATGTTGTTTGGACGTACCTTAGAGTGTAGAAATCAACTAGAAAACATAGGTACGTTTCAAGAGAACTCGTACGAAAAGAAGTGGGAAAGGGCAGAAGACTTGGCGTCCCTGGTGCTCTGAGTGGCGCAGGGCGCCAGAGGGTAAACTACAGAAGTTGGGTTGGGGCGTACTGGCTGGCACGTCGCCCCAGAGCCCAAATTATAGAAGTTCATTTGGGGAGCTCTGAGTGGCATGGCGCCCCAGCCCCCTCCCCAAGTTTTTAACGAATTTTCTTGCTCATTTTTCAACTCTAAACCCTCTAGATTCAAATGGTTACTTCCGCAAAGGCTTAGATTCGAATACATAACCAAAATATGCAAGAATCAACTCAAAAACAACCTTAAATCTCATCAAATTACATCAAGAACTCCTCCAAAACTCAACAATCAAGATTCGAACGAAACTTCAATAAAATTCATCAAGAACTAGTAAACTTTTCTTTCAAGAACAACAAATACACTGAATTAAATCATGTTTGGCGCGTGGGTGAACGAACCCAACGCTATGTGATCTCACATACCTCGTAGGGATCAACCCTTGGCGAAATTCACAAGCTTAGCTTCAAGAACGTGACGAATCCTTGTTTTTTCTCCTCCTTTCTCTTCTTCGTTTCTCTTCTCTCAAAACCCTAACTTAATTTTGTAAAGCATAAACTGAACCAATTCAATTTAGACCCCAACTTAATAACCAAAAACGAATTTAATTAATGGGGTAATGAAAAGACCATAATACCCTTCTAAAATCCGGTTTTGACTTTCCTTATCTAGACAGCCCAAATTTGAATGGTCATATATCCCTCATACGAACTCAAAATCGAGCAAACTTAGTGGCGTTGGAATGATTATTCAAAAATATTTCCTATGGTATCGAGTAGAACACCTAAATCATCCTGAGCTAGGAGTTATGGTTGTTTGAAGTTGACCGAAAACTCAAGCTTAACATAACTTGAACAAATTTTCAAATCTTTCATTCTTTCCAAAAATGACGCTTTCTAATTCTAGCACTTTCACTTAGCGAGGTGTTACAGGCAAGGAGGGACAGGGGTGGTGTTTCTGCAAAATGGGCATTTGGAGAAGACAATAAGAAGGCTTGAAAAAAAAATTAATTAGTTAAATCTTTTTCTTTTTAATTATATGGGCAAAATGCCATATCTCACCGATTTATTGGCTACTTTATGTTTTGTTCAAAATTGATTATTTAATAATTATTTTGGACACAAATGACAAGTGTCATCATTTTATTTGACATATTACACCTCATTAGCGAGTGTAACACACACATTATATATTTTTGTTGATGGTATAAAAAGTGTCAAAATAACATAGTGGGGCCTAACATCAGGTGTCTAAAATGAATAAAACCTAGTTAAAGTGTCTAAGTGAAAATTGGTGCCAACTTTAGGGGCAACCGATGGGTTTGGCCTAGAAAAGTAATGGTGAAGAATTACATTTTCCCCATCACTCTTTCTTTAAATATGTCCATCAAAAGAATTGCAGCAATACAAAGATAAAATAACTGCAAGAACAAAATATTTTTGTCAGACGAGAAATAAAATAATAGAAAAAGAAGAAGTAAAAATCAAAATAAAAGTGTCAATGGAAAGAAAAAAATATAAAACTCAAGGTAGATGGATGATATGGACCTCCCCCCCCCCCCAATAAAATTTGACCATATCTGATCACTATAACTTCATACTAAATATAATGCATATGAAAATAAGATTGAAATTAAAGGTAGATCTAAAACATTTTAAAGAATCGATCATCTAAAAGTATATTCACATTAAGTACAATGAATGTTCTAGTACTACCACTGATTTAATCAACAATAAGTCTGCTAATAATATTATTTTTCGTTACAAACTTACCAAACTAATCATCCTTGAACAAAATAAAATCAATAAAGTTATATAGCAATGAAAATGAGAAAACACTTTGGTTCAAACACAACTAACAAATATACAAACATAAATTCAAATCCAAATGATAATGCAAGTAACCATTTTGTCATATGTTTCGGTGAACTCAAAGAGAATTAGTAGGCACATAGTCTGGAGGTGAACAAAATGCAATATATTGCACTTTTATACTATTCAATTTGGAGTAGTGGAATTCTTTTTACAATATTAATATAGTAGTAATCAGCATTTTTTAAAATATTTTTTGGAGCTAGTCCCATGCGAGTCTCGGGGCGGGATGTGTTAAAAATGCTTCCGGCGCAAATTAAAGACGTAGATCCATAGGGTGTAAGTTCTAGAATATGGGGCATAAGTTTCAAGTGTAAAAACGTAAGCCTTGGACATAAAAACGTACGCCCTGGGCGTTTTATTTTTTTGTTTTTGAACCTTTTTTGCTTTAAATCATATTTTTTTATTATTGGTGTAATAATATTTCTCAAATAGTAATTGTAATACTTTTTTCTTCATTATTGGTTATTAATACCTTTCCCAAATAAAAATCATAATACTTTTTTCTATATATTATAGGTAATTCATTAAAATTTATTTGTAAAATAACTGAAAGTCTTACTTTTGCTTATTTTCTTAGTAATAAAATTATAAATTGAATATAAATGAGACTACACCCTGTAGATCCATAAGACTTACGTCCCATGTCTTAGGGATTACGTCTCACCTCATACTGCATAAAATGTCTCGCCTTATGCCCCTCCTTTTAAAACACTTGTAGTAATTGTTCTAATGTCGTTGTTGTGATTTATCATACTTTAATATATTATATATTTCATTCTCTCCTACATTTATGTAGACACTCATGAATTGATTATTGCTCATTTAACTTTCACATCCATAAAAGTCTTCCGTTACTTTTTTCACACGTTTTTGTGTACTTCTGTTTTTGTTACAATGAGATTGTATTTTTAATTACCATCAGAAAAGTTTTTTACTGAACATCTTCCAACTTTTAGGATTTAGCAATAGTATATATTTCTTTAATTAGATGTTTTATATATTTTTAATAATTTATAATGATAAAACGTATATCCACTTTTAACTTGTGAGCTTTCTACTTTTAGTGTAACTAGTTTTTGGGAACGTGTTGTTGTACGTGTGTCCCATATGCAAACACTACATATCGTATAAGCTTTAATTTTTGTAGATTATAATATAGTACTCCTAGATATCATGATAATCCCTCCAAATACACAAATAACATCATATCTTAAGCCATAAAATGTTATATGATTAATCGTATGTACTGTTGTAACACATCGCAACTCTACTCTTAGAATCTGAATCGTTCGTCTTAAGTACATGAGATTGAACCGGGAGATGTATTACTTGCTCATGTATTTTAAGGTCTGTTACCAAATGTATCAATGGTATCGGAAGTGATTATGGTCATAAGGGACCTCTAACATTAAGTCAAGTTCAAAGTCTTTCTACCGGCTAAGTTTTTCGCATTAGTTCACGCAAGAGTCAACTTCAAATGACCATATATCTCACTATATAAAGAACTAAGTGGACCATAACCTATCAAATTAAAGGTCTATGAGTCTTATTTCTAACGCCACCAAGTTTGCATCAATTGAAGTTCGAATAGAAAAGTTATGCCCTTTTTAGTGGACTATGTCTTGCCACGCGCGGCCGAGGCATTTTCTGCGCGCGCGCCTGAGGCATTTTCCACGTGGGAGACTGAGGCTTTAATGCCCTTCAAAAACATATTTCACCTACCTAGTTCAGAAATTTACCCTAGAAAGAAAAGTTTTTTAAAAAAAAAATAATATCTCCAAGGTTCATCCATCATCCAAGGTAAGATTTGACAATAGAACTTCATAATTTCTTCATCTTAACACGAATTAATGATTCATACTCATGAAATTCATATATTTTTCAAGAAAGTTCCTCAAGAACTCATCTCTGAGGTTCAAAAAAGGTTTTGTAGGTCTTCTTCCAAGATCATACTTTTCTTCAGTAATTGGAGCGATCAAGGTATGTAAGACTTCAATGAGGAATTCCTTCCATCCTCATATCCAAGATTTATCAATGTTCATGAACTAAATTCCATAGTTAGGATTATCAAACTCACTTTCGAATTCATCCATAGTTTTGACCCGAATTGCTCGATTTCTTTAAATTAATTATTCACGATTAAAGATTCTTGACCTATATTCTTCTTTAGTAAGGTTTAACATTGTTGTTCTTGTGAATTATTGGCATGACATTGTTATAATTTCATGAAACTTATATTTCAAAGCATGATTTTAGAGTCTTTATGCTATTATGAAAATTAATTCTGAATACTTATGAGCTATGCAAGTTAGAAAACTTTTTTCATGATTTAAGTTATATACATGACTTTGAAAGATATATTTTAGAAAGATTTGTGCTTCGACTCACTGATTTGATCTTGGTCTAACCCTTTATTCAGACAGACATATAGTTTATCAAACTATGAGCATATTATACCAATATATTATTTTGGAAGTAGTACTGAACACCGATATAAGGTAAAGAGTTCAGACAACTCAAATTCCATAAACTACGTAGCCAACGTAATAAGATCGTACCACAAGACGGGTGACTCCTCACCTGCCTCAAGAAGACTTTTTAGTGAATCCATCAGTTCAGTTGCGTTCTATACTCCGGCAAGGTATAGAGCTACTCTAGCAACGTGGGTAAGACGTGTATCATCACGAGGCTCATAGTGATAATTTTTAATTGGAGAAACTCCCAGTAAAGTAAAAAGTGTATATATATATATATATTCCAGTTTAGTTCAATATTTGCTATTATTGCTTTTTACCTGTGAAGTTTAAATGATTTTATCTCATGCTTATGTTTTACTTCAATTGACTTATATTTTTACTCCAGTTAATATTTCACCCAGCCTTATTACATACTCGTACATTCAATGTACTAATGTCATTCGACCTATATCATCTTATGATGCAGATACATGTTTCAGGATCATCTACAGGCGCATTGTTGATATCACCCAACTTTTTACCAGCTTTTGGTGAAGCCTTCTTGCTTTCACAGGACTCTAGTCATTTATTTGTTTTAGTAATTTTATTTAAGGTTGTCGTGGGTCTTCCCGACTCCTATCTCAGACAGTAGAGACTTCATAGATAGACAATGTTAGAGAGTCTCTCTGTATTTATCTTCAGCTATTTTCCTAAGTTATTACTGTTTACATTCAGTATTCTTAAACAGTTCAAACAGTATTTGACTTAAATATTTCCCTTCAATTATTTAAAACTACGAATGCTTGATTAAGTCTTCCACTAAGTAGTCAGTCAGGCCAAGGATTCACTTGGGGATTAGCAATTGTTCTAGAGTGTCGGTTACATCCAGGGTACAAGCTCGGGGAATGACAAACCTGGTAGCTGAGCACAGAGTTCAAGTGCCCTATGGTGTCTATGAAGTCGTATCTAGTAGAGTCCTTCTTATCGGTGTGAAGCGCCCCACATCAATGGTAGGGAGGCTACATGATATTAGGAATTGTCTCATTTTTTTCATACACCCGTTCATGCAATATAGTTTAACTATATAAATTTTTCTTTTAACTCGTGCTTACACGTGTCTTTTCAGATCATGCCTCCACAAAGAGCTATTCGAGGACGGCTTACTAGGAGGAATGCTAATCCTCAAGGTCAAGAAGATCTCAATGTACCACAAGTGCAACCCCCTCAGGGCGGTGTCACCAATGTTGAGTTCAGAAATGCTATTCAGATGCTGACTCAGGTTGTGATGTCACGACCCGAGCCTACACTCTAGACGTGGCTGGCACTTGAGAAACATTGTTGGTCCCAATCGAACCCTCATCCTAGATGACTACAAGTGGAAGACTAACTCAAGAATACACAAGCATCAAAACTAAAGAATTATTTTAAAGCACCTTATCAAATCTTTAAATTTAATCTGAAAATACTGCGTATTAAAACTAAATTTTGAAATAAGGTATATAAAATTGAATATAACAAGATTGTCTATCTATGAAGCCTCTACTATATAAAGATAGGTATCGGGAAAAGACACACGATACCTCAAAGCGTTACTACTAGGAAATCATAAAACTAAAGTCCTTTGAAAGCAAGGAGGCCTCACCAAAAGCTGATAAGCGGATGATGTGATCTCAACGGGTCTCCTATTGATGATCCTAAGTACCTGAATCTGCACCATAAAATAATGCAGATTGAATGACATTAGTACATTGAATGTACGAGTATGTAATAGGGATAAATAACACAAATAACTGAACTGAAAGGCTCAAAATAACTCAACTGAAATATAGTATAAATCATGATAAAAATCATTTAAGCTCTTATTGTAGGAATACAATAAAAGTAAATACTACTGAAATGTATGTATAAAAATATACTTTACTTTACTTTACTGAGAAGTTTCTCTAATCTACAACCGTCACTATGAGCCTCTGATACGCTCAAATTACACCTCCTTACAGAAGCATAAGCGATCGTTATCAAGTACAGAACCCAACTTGTAGGTTGGGGTCGATCCCACGAGGAAAATGGTTTAGACTTTACTTTAACTCACGATTATATTCAATTAG
>JAJOOS010008820.1:0-39494 GCA_029582725.1 Solanum chiquidenum
TCAGCTATCTTCCCTCCATAGATCAAGTAGCAGACACTCTAACCAAGCCGCTGCCCAAACCTGCCTTTCTTCGATGTCTAACCAAGTTAGGTGTTGTTGCACCACACCTAACTTGAGGGGGGTGTATTGAGATAAACATGTGATTATCTATTTGTTAGTATCTTAAGTTTAAATTTTGAATTAGTTTGAATAAGTCAACTAATCTTTTAGATAAGATTAAGTTGTTAGATTAGTTGCTTAAAGCTAGTAGAGTTAGTTCCTTTAATTTAGTCAAGTTAGTTGCATTTACTTGTATTTAAGCAGATGTAAGCAATGAATAAAATCATTCAAGTTTGCTTTAATTCTCAATCTCTTTAATCTGCAGATCATATAACAGATATTTAACACTTCAAAAGCTGATGCAAAACAAGTAGAAATCTTCCCTAAGTCATGTACAAAGAAAGAAGATGGAAAAATATGTAAAAGAAGAAAGTTGAAAAAAAAAATGTAGAACAAACAAGGCTGCCCATTCCTTCTCTTGTCACATTGCTAGATGCACTTTAAAATGAAAGTAAAAAGTAGATTTAATGGAATTCCAAGAAAACCTTTCTTACACCCGTTACTTCAAAATGCTAAATCTTCCTCACGGACCACATTATAAAGAGCCACACAGTAATGTAGGTTTGTAACTAACAGAGGATTTAATAAATTCTGATACTGCAAAGGAAATTTTTTTAAAACAATTATGATCAACATGATTCATCTGAACTTCAAAAGTCCCCGGAGGAATATGTGCATCTAAAAGATCTTTCATAGTGTGCCCATTCCCGAAATTGGTTCTACACATATGACTAGCGATGAGAAAAATAAATGCAATAGCTGAATGGAGATGGGAAGTATTGGTCAGCCATATACTTTGCGTTAATAGATAGAATCCCCTGAGAAGAGTTAGGATGACAGTGTCCCTATCTATACATGAGTTCTTACACACGGCTTGCACGTTTCATTACACAAGCTTTTCCTATGTATACATCAGTTCTTTTCTTATAGAAATTAGAAAGACTTCTCAACAAGTTGAAGCGAAAGATGTCTAATCTAGACAAACAATATCAGTGCTTGCAAAATATTGTAATTTAACTAGTTTTTTTTATCTGAAGACTAAAACAACTGTGAGAACTAGCAATGTTAGAAAAGGAGTGGTTCTTAACTTAAATCGTAGGAAAAGCAAAAGAAGTTGTCATGCGAGATAAATAATTATTGAACAACCAAATACAGACTTCACATGAATTGGTTTTAGGAATTTCTCAAAAGTGAATCTTAGTCATTGGAAGAAAGCAAACAATGATGAGTTTGCTCTTATGCATCCTCAGAATGAAGGTTCTGTAGCACAGGTTACGGGCAAATTGGGCAGTTGAACAAATCAAGGGTTTCCCCTTTAACATATAGGTTTCAACAGGTCATGATACACTCTACCACAAAGCGTGAACTAATATTCTTACTTCAGTAAACTGTGAAGTCAAAATATAGAGGTTAGAAAATCACAACTATCTACAAAAGATTCAAGGGCATTAAATGAGAGATATATTGCTGTAGAATGAACAGAATTTGTTGAAATATAACAACTTCCATATGTTTTTTTTATTTGCAGACATGTCGAGTATGTCTCTACGAGAAAAATCTTCATAAGTTGTTGAACTAATTGTATACTAATACAGGAAGTTGCAACAAAAAATGTCCAAAATCGATGACCTTTGATAAACCGACTATACTTGATCTCTCCAAACAAGGAAAGAGTGTAGTAGAGTTGGTCCTTACTTAATTGAAGTACCTACCTATAATATCTAACCAGCAAATTATTGCTAATTTCAGTCTCAGACATAACATTCTTCCAATCATTGCTAGTAACATAGCAAATCTAACTAAACAAGCATACTGCTTTAGACCCCCTCTCAATAATTAAACTATTTATGTAAGCTACAATATGAGGTGACTAAAGAACACTTACTTGTTTCTTCATCATAGACAGTACATAAACGTATTCTGAAAATTTAAAAATAGAAGGAGAAAGAAAGTGTAACAAGCATATGACTAAGCACAACAAACTGTGCAGGCATTATATAAATCAAAGGAAACTAGTACTCCTATCATCTTATAAGTACCAGCTCGCCTATGCATGTTTCTCATATCCATTATAAGAAGCCACTCAAAGACAGAGAGCCAGGCAAAGAACAACAGAGGATATGAGAAGTTGAACAGTTCCATACTGAAAGAATTAAGAAGCTAAGAGATGAAGATAAATGAATGAACCAGCTTACATTTTGGGCAGTTTTCTATATAAATGGCATCCCATATTCTTCTAGCATATGGACCGCTGTATCCTGTGTAGCGTTCAGGGTTCAATTGGAGATTAACATATGTCATTTCAGCTGAAAGTAAGAAAACAATATCAATCCTGCTCAATTTCAGAAAATATATTCCCTAGTATTTCTGTATGCAGAAACTATTCAATTCGTTAAAGAAATAAAAAAGGGATTTAAGATTAATATATCTTTTTTCTTTTCTGGTGGTCTCCTTCTGAAAAAACCACACACACGCCTTTTGGGTGGGGGCAGGATTGGATCTATATACATAACAATAGAAAGTTAATAACCATTATCTGTCTCATCATCATTAGTCCACGGATTGTCCACTTCAACCCAGCCTTTGAATGTTTTGGAGTCTATTGTACGATCAACAGTTCCCTCGAGATTTTCTTCTAGACAGATAAGATTACTTGAAGAATATTGATGACTCTGTGCCTTAAATGGCTCAGGAAATTCTTTTTCTGGGCATTCACATACACTGCAGTCTCGTAAATGGCACATGCCATCATCTATCCAGAATGGACAATCACACCACAACTTAACCTGATAATGTAAAATACAACAGGACAAAAATGGAACTAGATTAACAACGGCAACTAAGAATATCAGAAATATGAGCAATGCATTTTGAGAAAGTATAAAATAGGAAAGAAGCAAGTGACGACAGCATAAAAAGTAGGCTGCAGTAACTCTCTTTGGAACCGGAGACTATGTCATTAAACTATAAATTACATCAAATGCATTAAGTTATAAGAGAATCACAATCCATATTTAAGAATGGAAAAGAAAGTATAAAGATGGAAATTTAGAAGCAAAGGATAGGACTAGTTAATTGGCATTTAGGAAACCATATCAGAGGATCAGTAACTAAGAACGATCAATTAATTCCAATAAGCAGAAGACTTGAAAGGGCGGCCCTGGCGCACTAAGCTCCTACTATGCGCGGGGTTCAAGAAGAGTCGAACCACAAGGTTCTATTGTATGTCAAAACAGATCTGTAGAATACAGAGCCATCAATCAACATAATATGTGAGAGAGAAGCAAGATGTGAAATATCAATATGGCTTCTACACAAAAGAGCATAGCTTCTCTTCGATCACGTCTTATTAGTACTTCACCAGTAATAGTCAAGGACTATCAAATACTTGAATGCAGTTTGATGTCAAGATACAAAGAACACTGATCTTTCATAGCAGTGCACTATACTTATAAAAGAAAACTATCAAGAAAGTGTGAAATTATAAAGTTGATTTTTTTGAACGAAAAAAAATCCTAGATTTTTAGGAAAGTTTCTAGAATAATCTAGTGTAGTCACTTGGATAAGTATTTTGTAGAAATATCTAGATATTCTAGAGTAGAAGATAATGTTACTAGATTTTTCTTGTGGATGTTTTAGAGGAATTAGATATTTGTAGAGAATCATGGAATAGTCTAGATTTTGTAATATCTAGAACCATCCATAGGTAAGTATAAATAGGGGATGGAATTGTAAATTTGTAATCAACCCAATAACAACCCAATAAAAAGACAATTCAAGAGTCTTCTTCCATAAACGATTTCTCCTTTCTAAACTTCCTCTTCTTTAGTTGAATCTTCCGATTTTAGTTAACAATCTTGGGCTAGCAGAAGGTTTTCCAATTTACACTTTTCTTCTGCTATTTTCTTCATGGTATCAGAGCCATAGTCATACGTTGGCTTTTGAATTTTATTCAAGATCGGGTTAGTGATAGATTCAACTAGTTTGGGTATATGGATTTTAGCGGTCGTGTAAATTGACTAGGGATGGAGTTGTTGAATCAATCCAATTACAAGGTATGGAAAACATGTATGGAATCATACCTTGTAGGCGAGGATTTGTGGGATGTTTTGAATGGGAATAACACAAGTCTTGTTGATGGACTGAAAAATTATAGCGCATACAAGAAGTGGAAGCAGATTAATCCAAAGGCTGAGTTCATTCTGAAAAGGACAATCTCCTCTGATTTATTCGATTATATTATAAAGTGTAAATCAACTTATGAAATATGGAAGACCCTTGATCGTTTGTTCAACCAGAAGAATGAAGCACGACTACAGATATTGGAGAATGAATTGGCTAACACCACTCAAGGTAATCTTTCTATCGACGAGTATTTTTAAAATATTAAGAACTTATGTTTTGAGATATGTTTATTGAATTCTGAGGAAGCTATTTCTGAAGCACGAATGAGAAGAATAGTTATTTGTGGCTTGAAACCAGAATATATTCCATTGTGACATCGATTCAAAAATGTGCTCAACGGCCATCCTTGGAGGAATTTGAGAATTTGTTATCGTCACAGGAGCTATTAGCCACACAATTAGCTGGTGTATTTGTCAAAACAGAAGGCAATGCTCTTGTAGCCGAAAAGAGGAACTTTAAAGGAAAAGCTAAAGATATGTCTCACTCTGGATTAGCAGGTAGTTCAAGCTCGCCTGAAAATAAGGAAGAGTCTTATCACGACCCGAGCCTACACCCTGGACGTGGCCGGCACTCGAAGACCATTACTGGTCCCCAAGCGAACCCTCATCCTGGCTGACTACAACCAGAAAACTGATTCAAGCATACAAAGCTTAAAAACTTAAATAAAAGCTCATAAAACTTAAATTCAAACTTTAACTCAAATGAAAACTCTGAATAATAAAATATATTCAACTCGCCCCAAAATTGGCAACTTAAGTCTTTGAAATATTTAATAAAATAAATAAATAATACAGACTTCTCAACTATATTGACTATCTATGAAGCCTCTAACTGATAAAGATGGAAGTCGGGACAAGACCCACGACATCCTGACTAAACTGAAAAGTAAATGAAATCCTCAAAAAATAAGGAGGCTCACCATTGCTAAGTCAAACTCTCGGATGTATCAACGAAGCTCCTGTTGATGATCCTGAATACCTGTGTCTGCATCATGAGAAGATGCAGGCCAAATGACTCAGTACGTGGAATGTACGAGCATGTAAGGGGAATTCTAAAGCATAACATAAGCTTGAAACTTGATAAAAGAAAACATACTTACCTCTTCTCAAACTTACTCAACTCAAGGAATACTCAAGGATACTTAAAACTGCTCAACTTACTCAACTTACTCAACTCAAAAGTACTCAAGGATAAGATACTCAACTCAGAGATAAGATACTCAACTCAGAGATAAGATACTCAACTCAAATATAAGATACTCAACTCAAAGATATGATATTTGAATCTGGATACTCAACTCTGGATACTCAACTCATTTCAATATAAAGCAATTTAAAACAAGTGCAATATAAAGAAACAAATTGTTTAAAATATGTTGTCAACTCTGTGTGTATGCAAGGATACCACATAACTCTGAAATGTATGTAAAAATACAAATAACTGTGTATATAAGAATATAATAACTTCTGTGGGAGTTTATCTAACCGACAACCATCACTTAAGATCAATAGTGATGATACAGCGATCTACCTCACGCTGCCAGCGCATCCTATACCCGGCCAAAGGTATAGGACCTGAACTGCCTAATGGATCCACTACTCTATTGTGAAAAGGGTTCATCTAAAAAGTATGACCCTTTTCTACCCATGGGGGCTATGAGTTATCTGAACTCTCCCCCATATCGGTGCTCAATACTACTCCCAAAATATACTAGCTCTTTATGTTTTAAAAACATACTTCTTTCTGTGATTTGAGATTAGTGCTCAAAAACTTAGCTCAAAGGCTATCTTGGAAATCTCAGTTTCCCCTCTTGCTTCACTTAGAAAGCGAATGCTCTTTTCTGAAAACTAGCCCGAAGGCTCTTTGGAAATCTCAATTTCCATTCTTACTTAAATGTGAAAACATTTTAAATCTCTTTGGGAATACTTAGTCTCCATATACTTTTTTTGAAGAAAAGAACTTCAACTTTACTCTTTACTGAACTCAAAACTTAAGTCTTAAAACAAAGTTAAAACGTTTGTAAAAGACTTCTTAAAATATGGTTCATGCCGAGTTATGGACATGAACGACTCAATGCAAGGTTTTAAATAACCATAGATAGACCTCAAATACTTGGAACTCAAGAACTTCAATGATACTACTCATTTCAAGAATGCTCAACTCAGAGTTCATGCGGAATTATGAGCATGAACTACTCAACTCAATTACTCAAAGATACTTCTCAAAGGGGATTAGGAACTCAACACTTAAAGGCTTAGAACTTGAAGATACCACTTCTCTGAAGGATGCTCAACTTATGACGTGCATGTGGAGTTTATGGGCATGAACGACTCGACTCAAGGGTCAAAATATCAATAAGGAACTCATGTACAACTCTTCTCATTCTCATACTTACTTCCACAAAACATAGTTCAAATCAATGGTTGATCTCAAAGGATTCACAATTGAACTAAAAGACTTTCTTGAACTCTACTGTTAACTCTCTCTTGAATGTGAATTATGAATTCAATAGTTATGGTTCATGCTATGAAAGATCTCATGATGACAAAATAGACTCATGAATACATTCTCCTCACTCTCATTCTCACTTACTCGAGTCTTAAAACAAGTTATTAGAAGTTGTAGAAGACTCCACAAAATGACTCAAAGGGACTTTCTCAAAATGTTCGAATGAACTCTCAAAACTTAACTCTCAACTCCACCTTGAAGTTGAATTATGAATTCAAGGTTATGATCATGTTAGGAATGATTTTAGGTGTTTAGAAGTAGCTTAGAGTAGTTAGGTTCGAAAAGCAGTGAAGGTGCACTTTAAACGAACTCAAACGGGGAAACCGACGGCAAACTGGGTGGGGAAGGTGACCCTGGCGCTAGGGGTGGCGCGGGGCGCCATCCCCTAAACTTCAGAGGTGGGTTTGGGGTGCTCTGCCAGGCGCATCGCGCCAGGCCCAACCCAGAAAATTCAGCAAGTTTATTTTCTCGTTTTCTCACCCTATTTCGCCTAGAATCGAATGGTTTCTTCCCCAATCACTTAGAATTGATTTCTTAACATAAGTACACTCTAATAGACTCAATACATCCATTAAAACACTCACTTTGATCTCAAGAAATCATCCAAAACCCAAAACAACAAGATTTAGAATGAACCTCAAGAACTCATCAAGAACTCTAATCTTTCAACTTCAAGAATGAAATTTCGCTGAAAATAACATGATTGGCATGTGGGTGAACTAACCCAACACTATGGAAGCTTACATACCTCTTAGGGATCAAACCCATGGCGAAAATCTGCTACAACACGCCAGAATCTCTACGAACGCTTGATCCTCTCCTCTTTTCTCCTCTTTTCTCTTCTTGAACTCTCAACTAAAACCCTAGGTGTATTTTTGAATTATAAAACTGAACCTAATAGGATTAGACCCTTAAAACCTTACTAAAAACGAATTAAATCTGATTGGATAAGGAAAAGACCAAAGTACCCCTCACTATTTCCGGCTAACTTTCCTTAACTGGGAAGCCTAACTTCAAAGTGCCATATCTCACTCATACGAACTCGAAACTGATCAAACTCGGTGGCGTTGGAAAGATAATTCAAAGATATTTCCTAAGGTACCTGGTATCACACGTAACACATCCTGATATAGGAGTTATGGTTGTTTGAAGTTGACCCAAAACTCATACTTAGCTTAACTTGCAATATTTCAGTTTTTGCTATTTCCAATTTAGTTCTTTTTGGAACTCAAGGTGCTACATCTAGTGAACTTAACACTTAAGAAATTTTAATTCCTCTGTAAAATCCTACTCACAACGAAGGATGGTTCAAGTCTTAGCTTAAAAAAATTCTGGGGTGTTACAAATCTTCTAAATATTATGGTAAGAAGCCTCCCAGATGCTATCGATGTAGCAAAGTAGGACATATAAACAGATATTGCCGAGCCAAGGAGAGAAATATGGCTTAAATAATTGCTGAAGAAGAAGAAGGCTAGGAAAAGCATTTAGTAGCTGAGGCGCGAGTAATGGATGCTATGGTTTCTATCAAGCTTGAAAGAGAGTGGATTGGGGTTTTAGAATATAATGCAATCAATCACGTGGAGAAGCAAGACACTGATGTCATCAGTATGAATCAAGAAACTTTTGAAGATGTTCATACTGGTAATATGATCGCTACTATTGAAGAAATCAAGGAAGTAGATTCTGAACAAGCAGTGTCTAGAGAGCTATATATGCCAACGGTGAGAATTTTAGAGAAAGCAACGAGGGATATGTATTAGAAGTTGAAGTCTCTGATCAATCGTTAGCTATAATAAGGTCAATCGTTTGCTTAGATCAAACATTGGAAGCAAATGGAGAAAATGTTGATCAAATTGATGGAGAAGTTGACCTTGAAGGCCAAATTTCAATGGTGCGACAGACGATATAACTTTCGAAAGCTCTAAAGCTGCTAAAGATGTTATTGAAGAGTTAGAAGGGGAATCGGGTGATGGATCCTATTATGGTGTCGAGGCTTCACATGCAATTGACCATCAGATCATCACTAAATCAAATGAGGAGGCTTATTATATGGATGAAATTTCCTTTTGTAGATGTTGTAGATGAATTAGATATTTGTAGAGAATCATGGAATAGTCTAGATTTTGTAGTAGCTAGAACCATTCATAGGCAAGTATAAATAGGGGATGGTATTGTAAATTTTTAATCAATCCAATAACACCCCAAACAAAGACAATTCAAGTTCCATAAACAAGTTCTCCTTTCTAACCTCCTCTTTTTTAGTTGAATCTTCCATTCATAGTTAACAATCTTGGGCTAGCAGAAGGCTTCCCGATTTATACTTTTCTACTTCTATTCTCTACAGAAAGTTACATGGAAAACCACAGAGTACACAATAATAAGTAATAAGCTATATATCCAAGTAGAGATGCCAGACCGACAATCACTTCCGGATGGTGTGATTCATGAACTAACAACCAGTACATGATTTCTAGATGATAGAAACATATCAGCATTTTCAATTAACAGATCAAACAGTTTTAACTCACGGACTAAGTACATGAGCATACTAAATATTTTCCATGAGACATGATTGAATGCATACCTTGAAATATCTGAAAAATGGTGTTTTAACAAGTTCTTGGAGCAATGGATGTAGTACTTCCTTGTTAAGTTGACCCACCACCCGGTAGTCACAACAACATTTCTTCAAAACTCCACTACTATGCTTGTCTACCTCCTACAATATTTCCACCATCGCAAAATCCAACTCAGAGAAAATCCATTTCTATATATTTAAGAGGGGAAAAAAATAATCATATTTTGTACTTCTTGTCATCAGTCCAAAAAAATACAAAAATTTCAGCTTAAAAAGTAGAAATAGAACAAATAGTAAAATATCACCGTTTCAGAAAACAAAAAAATTAAGCAAGTCATAAATCCTTTTCTTAGGTTTTCCTCCAAACAAAGAAATCAGAAAGCTGCATCTCAACATAGGGAAACATAATCAATTAATCTACTACAGCTCAATCCAAAACTATGTGAGAATGTTATATGAATCACCTATATATTGTGTTCCAATCAGACACAAATATATATTTTTTAAAATAAAAGAGCGAAGGATTAAAATCACACCTAAAGTATCTCAATTTTTCAAGTTTCATACCTGAACTATCAAGTGTATTAGTTTTCTAGCAGAACTATCACCAAACATTTATCAAAACACAACTCAATTGCAAGTTGTTCCATTTTCCTATATGTAATATCACCATCATTCAAGTATGATAAGAAAACAAGAAATAATTGAGGTGTGTTCGGATAAATAGATGGTAAAGGAAAGTCACATACACATGATAGTTGAGATATGGAAGTCAAAAAATGGGAATACCAACTTGTTTTGAAATGTTACATTATTCTACTAATTATAACTTCATATCATCATCATCATCACTTTAATCAACACAAATAATCCCAAGCAAGTGATGAATAACAATAATATGAGCTGAATGATTATGATTAAAGCAGAAAAGCAACCTGAATACACATGCAACTTTTGCCGGTATTTTTGTTATCATATAGAGTACTACTGAGTAAAATAGCGAAGAATATAAAAAGTAAAGCACCAATTAACCAATACAATTGAATTGCAGGGTTCTTCTCCTCATCAATTTCGTGATTTGCCATACCGATTTGAAAAGAGAAAAAGAACAAGAGAGAATATTGAAACAGAGTTTTGGTCGATTAGAAAAGCAGTGAATATGAAGGAAGAAAGGGAGAAGATGATGAATAAAATGGGGAGTTTGAGTTTCAGAGGTGGGAAGGAACAAAAAATGGAAAATGCCATGGGCGGTTTCTTAACGGTCTGTCTCATATGAAAACAAAGACAAAAACAAGGTAAAATATAGTAGTAAACAAGTGTCTTTATGTCACCATGCTTCATTTTATACTTTTCATTTTTTTTTTATTTGACTTCTTTTGTTTAAGATTTGGGGAAGTGCATGACATGGGAAATAAATTAAATTTGAAAATTTAAAAATTTGGCCAAAATCTATTTTTTAATTAACGAGGTCAAATTTGAATTTTAATGATTTCATTAGGTTCAAAAGGTAATTTAAGAATTGATAGTACGTTTTGCATGAAATTTTGAGACTTTTGAGATTGATTTGGATCATTGATTAGGTTCTTAATTAAATTTAAAAACTTGGGTTGATCAATGCTCAAGAATAATCAATGAGTTAAGCAAGTCATAAAACCTTTTCTTAATTTTATACTCAAATAAAGAAATCAAAAAATTAGATCCCAACATAGAAAAATACAACCAATCAATTAACTATGACTCGATTTAAAACTAACAAAAAACGTGTTATGAATCTTAAAGGGATAATGTATGAGTATCTCCCTAAAGTATGACTAAAATCTCAGTGACACACATATACTTAACTAGAGTCATATTACCTCCTAAATTATTTTAAAATAGAATAAACATACCCCAAGAGTTGACATGGCGAGGAGAGTGTGGAGATAATTTGGCATTGTCCCACCAATAAAACTTATTTTAGTCCATAGACACTCAATTTCTTTTTGATTTATTTTGTAGGGTTGGGTTAAGGAAAAGTGAAAAAGTGGGGTCAGGGACCTTTTTATCACTTTAAAAGCTTGGGGGATAAAATATAAGTTTATAAAATCATTTTCTTCCCAACACTTCAAATATTAACTAAATTTAATCCCTCCAAAAATAAAGTACAATCCCAATATAATTTTTTTTAATAACTTCAATATTAGAAAACCCTTTTTCGATGAAACCTCAGAAGTTCTCCGAACATCTTCTCCAATGTGGCTTTTGATCTTCCATATACCACCTTTATCGATAACATAAACCTCCATAAAACATCTTTCTCCAAGAACCAACCTTTTCATCTTCCATTCTTGAAACCATAAACAAACGTAAGATCCCATAATCATTTCTAAAGATTCCAAACGAAGTGAATCAGGTCTCTTTTGTTCAATCTTCTTTCCCAAGTTCAGTTGAAGCTTGTTCAATCTTCTTCCTCTCAGGTAAGTTTAATCATATTTCCAGTAAATTTTAGTCTTGTTTGATTTATTTTTTAATTGCAGTAGTGTAGTAAAGTTTAGATTTTTGCTTAAACTTTTGAAAATCTAACCCTTTTTAGCTCATGTTTTTGATTCCGCATCGTTAATGACTTTTTGGTTTGGATAATGCATAGAAATTGTTTGAAAGTTTTATGTTAGTGATTTGAAAAAAATTACTGTATTTTGATCAATTTTAATGGTGTTTATGTCAATGACATTATCGATTTTTGTTTGAACTGCTACTTCTTTTGCATGTATTTTTACTGTAAGCTCTGATTGTGTTAATAGACTAGTGGTCGATATTTTGATATGACAAATTTATTTTTGATGTATATAGTACAGTTTGGCTAAAACTAGAGGCGACATCATTAAACGATTTGTTCCTAATGCTTCTAAAAATAAGAAAATAAAGGCTGAAGAAGTTTCTGAAGATTCAAAAAAGAAAAAAATTGTTGTGCAAGAACATGAGTCAAACTCGAATTCTGATACAATGATCGAGATTGACAACTACAACGACAGTAGTGCCCAATCTAGTGATGATGTTGAATCTAGTGATGAAAAAAGTGATAGTGAAGATGAGGAGAGTAGTAGAGATACCCAAATTGGTGATAAGGGTGAAGATCCTTTGTCTTTGCCAATTTGTGCAAGAGACATTTCTGGTAAGTCGTTTGATTTAAAGACACGGGTGGATGGGATAGGATCGTTTTCGGCAAAATTTCTGTAAGAGCAAGGATGGTTGTTTATCGTGATTTTAGAAATCTTCTAGTTCAAGAAAAAATTTATGAAGACTTTAAAGGTACTTGTTTTGGACACTTGAGACATATTCTAGAACATTTCAAGTTCAATGGACAGATGGTCCATTATTTATTGTTGCGACGTGTGAAAAATGACAAAATAAAATTACATGAAATTTAGTTATGTGTGAATGATAAGCCTGCTTGTTTTGGCTTAAGAGAATGTGCATTGATTACGGGACTGAATTGCTCAGTATACCCCAGTGATGCAAAAATGAAAAAAATTCTTGAAAAGGGTGAGAAATTTTACTACAAGGTGACCAAGAATAAGAACATCACTGCAACAAAGTTGATGAGTTTGATCAAGGGTGCCAAGTTGAATAAGGAGCAAAAATTGAAGTGCTCTTTGGTTTTGTTCGTCCACAAGATGTTGCTTGCCCGTGATCGATCTAAAATTGTGGATTCAATCCATATTAAGATGGCAGATGATTTAGATTTCAATAGTTATCCGTGGAGGGAAGAGAGTTTTAATTTATCATTGACGTATCTGAAGAATAAAATCAATTTGAGAAGCAGAGTAAAGTGTATAATGAAAGAGAAAATGCATCGTATGCTCTGTATAGCTTTCCCTGGGAATTTCTAGCACTTCTTATCAATTATGTAGTTGATTTATGATAAATTCTTATATATATACATATGTGTGTGTGTGTAGTATTTTATAGTCTCTGTTTATTCATTTGTTCTTCTATTAATTTCAGGTTTGGATATCTGAGGTTTTTCCTCATCTTGGAAAGTATGTCAAGAAGTCCTTGGATTCTCCTCTGCCCATTCCCCGTTTACTTAGATGACACACCGCAAAAAGTGATAATATTATCGAAGATGATCCATTTAAGTAGAAAAAGTACAAATGTATAAATTTTTGTATTATTATTTAGTAATATTTATAAATTGGTGAATGTCATGTAATATTTGTATATATATTTTTTTTTGTTCACGTGAGACAAAAAAGAATTACTTGACAACATTAAAGCCATATATGAATGAAGTGAAGGATACAATCCTCGATACCTTAAAGGAAAATTTAAGTGATCATAATTCTAATCAACCTTGTGAGAATTCTGTTTCGAGTGGATAGAAAAATATATCAAGTACTTCTAAAGATGAAAATATGTGTGAGCGTGTTGCATCCCTCAAGCAATCAATGGTGAAAATTGTTGCTTATGTACGAGAGGAGAAATTGAGAAGAGCTGAAAAGAACAAGAAAAAGAAAGTTAGATAAATTTATATATTATTTCTGTAAAATAATTTATTTGTATGAATGCTTAGCCCCTGATCTTGCAGTAGATGATGAAAACTCTTCAGCACCAACAATCGACGAGATCCTTCCATTAGCTATAGTCGATGATGATCTTGTTGCAGTTGATGAATACTTTGCAGAAAAAGTTGATGAAGTTGTAGAAGAGATGAAGGAAGAGGAGATGAAAGAGAAAGAACAAGATGAGGAGAAGATGACAAAACAAGAAGAGGAGAAGCTGGAAGAGAACGATGAAGAAAAAAAGAGGAGAAGCTAGAAGAAAGGAAAGAAGAAGAAAGTGAAGAGGAGAAGCTGGAAGAGAAGAAAAAAGAAGAACATGAAGAGGAACACATAGCAAATGGAGAAGAAGACAAAGAACAACAAGAGGAGAAAATAATATAGAATGAAGAAGATGAAAAGTTGGAGTAAGAAGGCTTGGCCACTGATGTGACAGAAGAGGAAAAAGAAGTGGACGTGATGGGTATTGTCATGGAGCTTAATGGTGAGGTTGGTGGTGATGAGTAAGGCATTTGTGGTTATTGGTGTTTTAAGAGTTTTTGAAATAGTTGGTTTTTGAAGACAACTGATTTTTTTGATAGTTCGTTTTTTCCCTGGTTTTTAAGACAATTGGTTTTTGAGATTGTTGATTTTTTAAGACAATTAGTTTTTGAAATAATTGGTTTTTAAGAAAATGGTTGAAGTAGTTTGTTGTTTTGATGGGAAAAATGTACATCTGATAGTTTAACACGTTTTATTATGAATGATTTTTAGATTTCTTATTAATCTATGTTTTAATAGTATGTGATTTTTGCTTAACTTCAGTTTCTTACCATTACAAAGTAAAAAAATTTAGTAGTCAATTATCGACAATAAAATTGTATGTCGAATACTAAAGATTTCTTATCACTGTTGATCTATAACATTATCGATCAAAAATAAAAGACATAAGAACGCAATAAATAGAGAGAAATACTTTATTTATTCAGCACTACATTCCTGTTACACATTTTCAAAAAGCAAACACCAAAAATAAACCACACAATATAGTTTTTAGGCGTTTTTCTTTTTCTTCTGCCAAAATCAACCTTTCTTTAAGTTTATCTCTATCTATTTTAGCATCTTTTAGCAACACTTTCAAGTGATTCCTCTGCTCTTTGGCTTCTTTTAAGAAAGTCATTAGCAGATCCCTATTTTCTTCAGATTTCCGTAGCTTTTTTAATATTACAAATTTGGCAACGCCTTAAAAATTCGATGGGCTACTCGTTGATGATTCATTTTCAAGCCACCTAAAAACATAGCATATGCCAACTACATAATTACAAAATTGTCTACTTGAATTTGTATCGGTGTGCGACGTCCTCAACGTAACTGAATTACCACAATGACAATTGTAAGACTTTTTTGCATTGGATATTTGAGATGATTGAGACATTGTAAAAATGGAGGTGTTTGAGTTGTTTATGAGTGATTTCCTTCCTTTATATAAAAAAAAATCAAATGTTACTGTTGAAAAGTAGCAATTTGAATTTTTATTACCGTTGTAAAATTTGTATATCGAAATATTTACTGGTTGTCAAAATATATAGACCCCTTATACAATCGATGTATCTCTATGTGTGTCATGTATGTATGACCATTGAGATTTACACTCTAACATTAGTAAGGTATATTCAGATTTATATCTATGTTAAAACATTATCGATACTGCACATACGAGAATATGACACTTATATATAGACCAAAACTAGTAGAATTTAAAAAAGACAATAATTAATTAATAATAAATTATATTTTTGAAATTTATCCAATTAAATAAGTTTAAACAAGTCATATGATCATGTAAGGGTCCACATAAATTGGGTGTGGTGATTAGAGATGTACAAGGAAGAGTTGTGGTTGTACAATCAACATCCTTAGAACAATGTTTGAGAAAGCATAAGTATGTTGTGAGGATGTCACTTGTTCAACCACACATTGTTGATTGCCACCCCCAATTTATGTAGACTCATACATGATCATATGCTTATGTTCTAAGCATGTAGTTGAGTAAGTAAAATCCTTACAACATACTTATACTTTTTCAAACATTGTTCTAAGGATGTTGATTATAGAACCACAACTCTTACTCGTACATCTCTAATCACCACACTCAATTTATGTGGACCCTTACATGATCATATAACTTGTTTAAACTTATTTAATTGAATATATTTCAAAGACATAATTTATTATTAATCAATTATTGTCTTTTTAAAATTCTACTAGTTTTGGTCTATTTATAAGTGTCATATTCTAGTAGGTGCAGTATCGATAATGCTTTAACATAGATATAAACCTGAATATACCTTACTCATGTCAGAGTGTAAATCTCATTGGTCATACATATTGTTGACACCCAATTTTTGACCTCCACAGTATATATTAATCATCGATCTTCTTAAATTCCAAATGATTTGAAATAGTTGACTTTATAAAAATCAAAATATTTTTCAAGTTATTTTAAATAGTTTTGTCACTTTTTACCATTTATAAATAATATATATGTTTTAGATAATTATGTATATAATTAGTATATTTTATAAATATTCAAAAATCGTCTCAATTTTTTTTAAAATTTTGCTTAATTAGTTGGTTATTTGGTGTAGTACTTAATACTTATATTTTTGAGTTATAAGTTTATAATTAAGTTAATTATTTTTATTTTGTTAAAATTAAGAAGCTCATTAATTAATTAATATTAATTCGTCTTACCTAGGTTTTAGCCGAATTTGTTAATTTAACTCAATTTGACTATTTCTTAAACTCCAAGATCTAATCCATCTTTGACCCCACCCTTAAACCCATCTGAGCCCAAGTTTTGCCTATTTCTTCAGCCCAACTAGCCCAAAAGTTCCTAATAATCAACAACCCATTCTTAATTCATAAACCCAACATGCCACTTCTCTCCAATTAACTCCAGCAGACCCAAATACTTACAACATACATAACCGCAGCATACAACAATACACCAAACGACCCCTGTACCTCTTCTTCTTCGCGAGAACCAGAACGCAGACCCAGAATCGAAACCATCGCAAATCCAGCCCACTCCAAAATTGTGATCCAGTCCAGCAGTGATCGTGCGAGCCCTGCGACTCTAGCAACCTCGTGTGTGTCTTGTAATCTCCTATCCGTACGAGAACTTTTGAGAATGGGATAGGTGGAGCAATCTTGTGCTTCATCTATCCTTTCCCCCCAAATCAAGCTGCCCTCACCATTTTTCCATTGAAGGATGGTGCAAGAATTCGTTGGCAGCTTGATCCTTTCCAAAAAAAAAAACGAATTTTGAATTCAAATTCATCCAAAATTTCAACCCGATTTTCCTATCTTTTCAGCCCTAGTTTTCATCTATAAATAGCTCTTTGTTCTTCATTATTTAGGTTGGTCTTTTGCTGGTAGACAAATAGAAATAAATAAGGAGAAAAGTTGAGAAAAAATATACGTTGACGGGGCAAAACAAAGTAGAGTAAGAAAGGTCATAAGAAACATATACATACATAGAAACACATACAGAATAGGAAAAAGAGATACTACAGTGACTTGGAGTCTAGGGTTTTGGGTTTTCTTTTTCGTTCTCTACTCACCAAAGTTTGTCGCAGAATCGTTGTAGTGGTGGTGAAGGCTGCTCTGCTACTCGTCTTGCCCCAAATCGCTGCATTTAAGAAGGTAAACTCCATTTCAATTCCAACTCTTTGGTGGATGTGATTTTTTGACAAGATGTGGATATTTGATTGATTTGTTAGCTTTTCTCTCTTTCTTGACTGCCTTCATTCTTCTCGATTCATTGTTGATTATGTGGTAGCCAAGTGATTAGGTGGGAGTTGGCGTTTTGGTTGTATGAAATGTAAGACGTGCTCTTATGAATGTTGTTGTTTGTATGAGTTTAGGTGGCTAGCATGTTAAAGGGCCTTTCTTTAGTCCAATGAAATCTCTAGCATAATTGTGATGTCTTTTGTTTCATATCTGGCTCGACAGTTTCTACGTGTTTATTTTAAGACTATTTCCACTATCCTTCATTTCGACTTCATTCCCCGAATGTCATTGAATACTCATGTTCGTGTTCTCATGGTCTGTTAGCATGTGAAGTTTCTTTTCTTGCTGATGTCATGTTATTTCTCTCTTCAAAAATAAAGGCAGAATCTCAAATTTAACTTATATGGAGATTGTATCTCGCTTGTCCCTTGTTTGATGTCGTTATAGCTGATTATGTTGCCTATCGCCAGTCTTATTTTGTTTTTTCGTGTTAAATGCTGAAAATCCGACTTGGTTATTCAAGAGGTGTGATTATATCTTTGATGGAGTGTGGTAATTCGTCTTGAGACTTTGTTTTAGCATTTTTATCTTGTTTTGGGACTACTATTCAGTATTGTTATACCCCAAGGACATTATTGTTCTTTTTGCCTGCTTGTACTCATAAATGCTCTATATTTTGTTGTTATGTATTCCTTTGTTAAATTTAACCAAGTTTAGTTCTAATTAGTCCCCCTTAAGAAATTTTGGATTTGACTAGTTCTTCTCACTTACAGCTTATGACCTCTCTGGTCATCATCTTTCATTGATGTGTTGTTCCATGTTAGGGGTATTATAATTTATGCTTGGTCAGTGTTTTAAGTTTGGGCGAATGTGTATATTGTGATTCCCTAAAATGGGGTTATATGTTAATTTGCATTTTTTCTCGAGTCAAAATTTACATTGTTGCAGTATGTTGGTTTACCCTTTGTATTTATATCAGTTGTATTGTGTATTAATTCCTTTCCTCCATTTTGCTTGCATGTGAAACTCCTTTTGAGTCCTCATGGACTTTATTTCCTCTCTTTACATTTTCTTTGTGGAGCCACGAAGGCTCAAACCCTTCCCTTCGAGTCAGTTGACCTTTAAAACTGACGGACAGGTTGAACTTAATAAATTGGGACTAGAAGTAAAAAAATTTAGATCCCGGAAAGTCTGAAAACAACCGGTATACCTGCTGTATACACTAGTATACAATCGGAAATATGATTTACTGGTTGCAAAAAATGTGAGAATATAGGTTTGAAGAAGAAATACAGGTCAAAAGCCGATACACATGAATGATGCAGAAATACGGCCCAAAATATGGCCCATATACTGTGGTATACACAGAATGTATATTCAGATTTTCCAAAGGGAAATAGGCCCAAAAACCTTAAAATTTTCTAGCAGGTTTCAAGTAGCAGAAAAAGGGACCAAAGGATCAAAAGAATGGTCCAGCTGCTGATTTTTGAATTAAATAGGCCCAAACTTATGTTTTGGGTATTTTAGTAGTAGGACCGGTGCATCAAGATTTGGAATTTGGGTCAAAGGCCCAAAATCAATATTACTTTCCCTTTTCCTCTTTATTTTTTTGATATTGTGTTGATTAACAATTTATTTGATTTTGGTTTGACTTAATTAATTTCCCAAAGATAACCATTTCTCTTTTTTTTTAGATTCAAATTAAATATTATATTTATTACTTAGTCTTATCTTATTAATTTGTCTTGCAACACTTGAATTATTTCCCTTAGAAGATTTCCCTTTAGTTTCCCCCTTAAATATATAAAATGAGTTTTCTTACTAAGTTAAATTTTTAAAAGTTAGTTGAAAGTTATTTTAGTCAAATTGTCGGTCAACCGCAAGTTAGCGGACATTTCGAGGGTCTAACACCTTCTCAGAATGTACATTGAACTCAAAACATTTTATTTTTAATTGATTTTATCTGTTTAAGTCTTTTGAAAACCTTGAGTTTTTTTTCTTGATTTTTACTAAAAAAATAAAAAATTAAGTAGCGACTTTGTTCTTTTGGAAATTCGATTTCTCTTCAATAATAAGTTTAATCGATTTTTTGAAAATAAGTCATTTTTCTTTTATTTATTTTTTCGAGTAAAACAGAAATGACGACTCTGCTGGGGACTTAATTAAGTTCTAACCATAAGATTTGACTATTTGACTAATTGCTATTAATTGTTGAATTGTTTATATGTTTTACTTGTTAAATTTCCATAAACTGTCATTGCATTCATGGCATTTTCCAATATGTATGTCTAGTATATTAAAGAACGGTTTTGTGAAATCGCAGCCAGGCTTTTTTATACTTGACCCTTTTCCGGAATGATCGGCGATTTATTGGTTCGTCATGCGTCCAATGGTTGTCGTGAGTTCCAGCCTAAGTTGTCCGCTTGGGTTCCCGGTCTTTCAAAAGCCACTCTTAGTCAACTAGCGTAGATCGAAACCAAATCTTGAATTTAGCGCATTTTGAACTAAGTCGACCCAACACCCAAGGCGTGTTGGGCCCATTAGAATCCCACCTTGTATCTATTTGGCCTATTGGTCAATAAAAAGACAATCATACTTATGTGTTTAAATTTGAAGGATGTATACGTTGTCTAGAAGACCATTGTCTCTTGGGGTTGGGAGTTTAGTTGTTTGTTCGAGTCAAAGAAGGATCAAATTACCATTGCATCTGAATATGTAGGCCTTCAGAGATGACAAAAAATCAAGAACGAAAGATCTTTCCATGAAAGCATAGTTTAGGATTGTACCCCTGTGTGAGACTGATTATTTTGTATAACATTTCCCCTATTATGTATCCCCATTCAGTTTATTCATAAAACTTGTACAAATTTGGGTTTTGCGGCAATGGAATGTTTCAAATGACGTTATACATTTTTCAAATCGTTAGGCCTACCCTTGGCACAAAAGAGTCACGTATTTGTTTAGAACGCGCACTATTTGTTTGTGTTATAACTGCTTGTGTGAATGTGTTGCTTTCTTTGGAGATATTCTAGCTCACTCTTATTCGAGGTTTTTTAGAATCCCTAAGAACAAATATCAAGTCACTGTCGAAAGTGCGTCCAAATACTCTCCGAGTCTTTAGTTTCCTAACAAAATTCGAACTTCATTTTTAAAATATTACTTTCTCATTTCAGGAAAAAAGTTAACCCTATATCTCAAATCGAAAAGAAATTCAAGGGTCGAACTATGTAGGACCTAAATTCTCCCTCAGAGATACGTAGGCAGCCTTTCAAGGTTCGGTCCTCATTTTTGAGAAATTCTATCTTTTTCAACTCTTACAAAGAAAATAGAGTTTCATATCAATCGAAAATCAGAAATATGACAATGAAAGATACAATCGACTTTGTCTCAACTCAAGTTGACGTTTCTGATTCACTAAGCTCAAAATCAAATAGACAAATTCCTGTCTATTTAGTCATTTCTCTAAATACGTGGGCTAGTTTATCTTCAAGTGGAGAAACTCTTATGCGTTTGTGGTCATATGTGTGATATTTTGTATTATTTATCATCTACATAGACTAACACGTTTATCTTTTGAGTTATTTTTCTTTGTCAGGTATTTAGAACTGATTTGTGTTGATAAGCTGGCTGAACACCCTTATTTTACATGATCTAAGGCTCCCAAAGATTCCTTCCCCGATCAAAGTTCGCAAAAAGGAAAGGCAGTAATGGGTGATAACAATGAATAGATTGGCCTGACTGATGTTGTTGTGGTTCAGCCCACTATCGTTGATCAAAATGAATTAAGTATGCAGTTGATGCAACAAATCGCCGAAATGAGGGTCGAAATGCAAAGGAGGCAAGATTTGCCTAATCCAATTTTCGCTTTCAACCCTTCGGGGGATGGAAGACCTCTACTCCACTTTCTTCCTCCAAGCGTGGAACAGGTTCAGAATCCACCATCTAACCCCAGTCAAAATCCCCCAATCATCGACATAACCGCCCCAAATCCCCATCATGCCTCTGTCGCTTACCAAGCGCCACTTTCCCCTCAAAATACCAACCCGCAAACTTGTCCTCCCCCTCCAAACCCAAATGTTAGCAATCCGCAAACCTTCACCCATCACTAAAATCAACATACCAACCCCCAGACTTTCCCTCAAAATTACCAAGTCACTCAAAATACCCAGAATCCCTCTATTGCTCCACCATTGCCTCAAAAGACTACTTTCCAAATTCCAATTCCAAATGAACCTTATACCAACTGTTCCGAGCTTGATCATTTTTAGGAACAAGAGAGAGAGTAGAGGTCAAAGGAAGAGGAAGCCAAGCTGAATATGAAAGAAGAGATCAGGAAAGCCATGAAGGAGCTGCACTGTATTCCTAAAGTTGATGGGTTGAATTATGAGGATCTGTGCATCTATCTGAATCTAGACCTCCCGAAAAAGTTTAAAGTACCAAAATTTGACACTTTTAGAGGAAAAGGGAATCCCTTAGCGCACCTGAGGGCCTACTGTGACTAGCTCGTGGGAGTTGGAAGGAATGAAGCTTTATTAATGCGGCTCTTTAGCCGAAGTTTGAATGGAGAAGCCCTGGAGTGGTTTACTTCACATGATATAAATCAGTGGTCTCGATGGAATGCACTAGCTAAAAATTTCGTCGAACGGTTTGCCTACAATGTGGAAATCATTCCTGACCGCTATTCTTTGGAGAGAATTAAGTAGAAATCTATTTAAAGCTATCGTGAATATGCATATAGATGGAGGAAAGAGGCCGCTCGGGTTCGACCTCCCATGACTGAGAAGGTAATCATTGAAGTATTCATACGCATTCAAGAGCCAAAGTATTATGACAGGATAATGTTGCTCGTTGGAGCAAAATTTGCGGAGATAGTCAAGGTAGGTGAGGCTATCAAAGATGGGCTTAAAACTGGAAAGATTTCTCGCGTTGTCGTCCCAACCGAATCTTCAGGATTATTCAAAACGAAGAGAGAGGACGTGTCTTCTATTTCCTGCGCATCTGATGGAAAAGGACACTTCAGAAAATCCTCACCTTACAAAGGTTATCCTCGAGCTCCACAAAATTCAGATCCAGCTTGTTATACCCAATCAGGTTATCAAACTCCACCACCGAGTTACCAAATTCTACCCCTAATTACCAAACTCCACCACCGAGTTACAAAATTCCACCTCTTATTTAACAAACTCCACCTTCACATTACCAAAATGTCCACCAATATTACCAAGCTCCATCAATTGATTGCTCAAATATCCAATCAAGTTACCAAACTCCACCCCCGCACTACCAAAACACTCCTCCTAGCTACCGAGCTCCACAATACCCAAATTTCCAAACGCAAGCACCAACACACCAAAATCCTTCAAACTACCGTCAAGTACCTTCACATTCAGGAAATAATTACAATCCTCCTCGCCCAAAACTTGAGAAGAAACCTTCTAGAGTCTTTACTCCTTTGGTTGAGAGCCGAACACAACTTTTTGAGAGATTGAAATCAGCTGGCCTGATACAGACAATTGATCCAAAAAATATCAATGTCAACTCCAAGCTTTATAGACCCGATCTTCACTGTGCTTACCATTCAGGAGGTGTTGGGCATATTACTGAGGATTGTATCAACTTGAAGCATAAAATTCAAGACTTGATAAATCAAAAGGTCGTCACTCTTCAGACTGCCACTCCAAATGTCAATAGTAACCCCATGTTGAATCATGGAGGGGTGACTATTAATATGGTTGAAGTCGAAGAAGATTTGAATGTAGAGAAAGTTATAATCTCAGCCAACCTGGAAAAACTTGAGAAAGTTGTAACCTCTCCAACCAAAAGAGAGAGATCCAAATTTGTGATCATGACACCTCATCAAGCTTTTGCTTTAGTGCCTAAGCGGGGTCAGATGAAGCAGAATTTCGATCAAGCTTTTCAAAAATCATTGCCTCACTTATATCAGTCTTTTCCAATGCAAAATGGTCTAGGGGAAGGAATTGAAAATTTGTTCAAAGAAGGTGATATTGTGCTTGAAGAGATAATCGAGACACTAGTCATACCAGACAATGAGTCAAAGGAGAAAATGCGTAATTGGACATCCACTTCGCTCTTGATTTCTCGCTCATCTTGGTAGACGTAGACATTTTTCTATGTTATTTCTAAAATTGGTGGTGTTCTGAATGAGGCTAGAGACCCATCATTTACTCTATTTTTGCCTCGCTATGTTTTAATCTCCCTCCTCATATTATGAAAAAGACAAAATGATTTATCGTCATAGATAAAGTTCTAATTTTCTTGTTTCAAATGAAAACCTCCTTTAATGCAAAAATTTGCTTTACTTGCCTTATATTTTCTATCTAATAGTATATGTCTATGATTTCAGTGAAAATATTTTCAAATCTACCAATAGCATGTCATGTCACAAGCTGAATAAAAAAAATGGGGTAGATGCAGACGAATTTGAGGACTACAATGAGAAGATCATTGTACCCAAACACCCGATTGAGGGATTTAGACAGTTCAAAAGTCATGATAAGCCAAATTCAGAAGAGATCAGAATAGTGAATCAGGAACATGATGAATGCGTCAAAGAAATCAAAATTGGTGTCTATCTGACAAAAACACAAGAAAGAGAATTCATCAGTTTGCTTAAAGAACACATCGATATATTTGTTTGATGACATTACGTGGTTGAGCATGAACAGTGGATCTCGCAAGTCATTGATCTACTTAAATGTGTCAAAAGATACCATGTTTGAAGACTCGATTTCTATATTTTCCTTCTAACCGCCTTTATTTTCTTGTAATTATTTATGCTTAGAATATATCCCTTTAAATGAACTATGTCTGACCTGAATTCTCAAGAATGAGATACGTAGGCGGCCTATGTCAGCCTTAGTCACCCTTTTATCCCTTTTAATGTGTTTCCTTTTTATCTAAACTACGTTTGACCTGAATTCTCAAGAATGAGATAAGTAGGCAGTCTATGTCGGCCTCAGTCGGTTCCGTATTTAATTTTTTCTATTTCTGTTAATATTTGAGGGCGAACTACGTTTGTCCAGATTCCTGCCTCAGCGGGATACGTAGACACCACAATGGCTCGGTCATATCTCCCGTAAGATTTTAATTTTTCAGAAACTGGGATAAATTTTTTGAGACGGACTCAAAAATTCTCGAAAAGAGGATCTCTCCAGTAAGTTGAGACTGAAGATACATTGAGAGTTGCAACTGGGACAGAATTTTTGAGAGGGTCTCAAAAATTCTACAAGTCATATATCAACTGTTCGAGATACTCCAAGACATCTAACTGGGACAGAAAATTTTAGGATGGCCTCAAAAATTTCTTCAAGCATCACTAGAAGTTTGTAGTCAATTTTTGAATATTTCGAGTATGATTATAAGTTTAAAACTAACTTCAAATGATCTCTGACATCATTAAAGTTCATAGTCAACTTCAACAATCTCTTGCATCGTTGGATTTCAGAGTTAACTACAAAACTTCCCGATTATAGTAGATTTCGGGAGAACCATGTCAGAATTTTCTCAAGCTTTAAGGATTTTTGAAATCTCCAGAATAAGCTATCAGACATACCAAAGTTTTGAACCAAGGACGTTCATTTAAGCTTGATGTGGCATAACACTTGGCAGTGACCTTTTTCAATTACAGCTTTCGAAAACCTTTTTCTTAAAGATTTTATCTATATGTTTCAAATATTTTACATAAAATGTTTTGTCTTGTCAGAAGCAGGAAATCAGAGCGATCAACTGAAGATAGCAAGACAAGGAGCAAGCAATTGAAAAAGTCAACACAGATCAGTTTGTTTTAAAAACTAACAATTTTTCTGTGGATGCAGGTCTATAAAATTTCCTCGAGTTCATCATATTTCTCCATTCAACGAATATGGAGAAGTCAAAAGGGCAAGGAGCTCCCCAAAATTGATAAAAAAAAATTGTGGATGCAGGAAAGTCATTGAAGTTTTTCACAAGAAAAAAAAAGAGTTCGAAATACGAGCAACAACACCTCGTTTAAATTCTCGGCAAAGCATAAATCACAACGAAAACAAAGTGTTCAAAATGGGAACAAGTGAAAGCATCACTCTTAACATATACAAGTATCTTCGATGACACGAGATTACATTTTTCAGCATTAAGAACGTTTGAAGAATATTCACAAATTCAGTCGATATTAGACGTGGTAATATGAACCACCCAGAGGGACATCATAGTTATTTTATCAATGGAATATCATCATCCTACCGACGGATCTTCATTATCATTATCCTACCAATGGATCAGCATCATCCTACCAATCGATCATCAACATTATCCTACCAATGGATCAACATTACCCTACCGGTGGATCTTCATCTTCATCAACATCATCCTACCGACGGGTCTTTATTATCATTATCCTACCAATGGATCAGCATTATCCTACCAATGGATCAATATTATCCTACCGACAGATCTTTTTCTTCATCATCATCATCCTACCGACAACTCTTTATTATCATCATCCTACCAGTGGATCTTCATCAGTATTATCCTATCAATAAATCATTGTCAATCATCATTTTATCGATGGAGCATTATCATCCTATCGATGGAGCAACAACATCCTACCAATGGATCAACATCACTCTACCAATGGATTATCGTCATCCTATCAATGAAACATCATTATCCTACCAATGGAGCATCAACATCATTATCCTATCGATGAAGCATCATCATCATTATCCTATCGATGGAGTAGCATCCTCATCATATCATCATCGTCATCCTATCAATGAAGAATCATTATCTCATCAATGGAGCATCATCATCATCCTATCATGTAGCAGTATTATCCTACCAATGGATCGGCATCCTACCAATGGAAATCGTCATCTTACCAATGAAGAATCATCATTATTATTTTCATTTGCAAGAACGTCATCAAGAGAGCCATCAACATATTACATCAGTCTATGTTTCATTACATCGATATCAAATGAAGAGTACATTTGAAGAATTATATTGCAAATATGAGATACAAGTTTTATTGGCCTAACGTCAAGATGAAGGAACTGACGTTAAATGTTCAAGGAGAGCGACTAAGTGTCAACGTGGTAAAAGGCGCTATCTCTCCATTTGAATTACATTTTTATGCTAATGACATTTATTTCAATCTTTGTCGAGAGCATCCAAGAGGATGAATTCTCAAATCAAACCACATGTGCAGACGACATAAACTAGGATGCAACACAACGTGGAACTTTTTCTTAGCAGCGAACTGGGACATAGTCCGAAGAGGAGTGCCAAACTCTTAGGACGTGAGCAAAGGAGTGACTTCCACCACAATCAAACCACACCCCTATCAGAAGGCATGTGGGTTTTTCTTTAGGTTTATTGGTTTCAGTTTCGCATTCAGAATTTTTTTATTTTCACCATAATTAGCTTTCCAATCTGAGTGATAATGCGCCAAGAGTTTAGAAATTATGTTTGTGTAAGTTCTTACTTATGGATGTGAAGAGCTCTGCATTCATGGCTAAGAGGTTGCAAGCCTCTTTTTAATGCTCGACTTATTTGTCACTCTTCCCAACCGAAGGTGATCTAGCATAATAGATTTACTTTTCAACCGATAGAGTTGAACTACAAGCAACCTGATTCTCTAGGGTTAGGGATATGTAGGTGGAATCAATGTTGAAAACTCGGTTGTATTCCGATATGAGCTCTTAAATCTTGTTCTCGAGCATTTCGGTCTCTTCATAATTTGATATCGGGATAGCTTTTTAATTCTTTTAAAATTATGCGTCAAATCAAGCGTATCGAACTACAAGTGGTCTGAATTCTCATAAACCTAAGATATGTAGGAAACCCGACACGGGGGTTCAACCATAATTCCTAAAGTCAGTAGCAAAAAATCTTTTCTGAAAGATGAAGATGTGGTCTGTCAAAATTGGATTTGTCAATTTTATTTGCCTCAGATTTCTTCCATCAACCCAAGTCAAACGAAGGACAGTTGTTGACACCCAATTTTGGACCTCCACAATATATATTAATCATCGAGCTTCTTAAATTGCAAACGATTTGAAATAGTTGACTTTATAAAAATCAAAATATTTTACAAGTTATTTTAAATAGTTTTGTCACTTTTTACGATTTTTAAATAATATATATGTTTTAGATAATTATGTATATAATTAGTAAATTTTATAAATATTTGAAAATTGTCTCAAAAAAGATTTTAATGTTGCTTAATTAGTTGGTTATTTGGTGTAGTAATTAATACTTATATTTTTGAGTTAAAAGTTTATAATTAAGTTAATTATTTTTATTTTGCTAAAATTAAGAAGCTCATTAATTAATTAATATTAATTCGTCTTACTTAGGTTTTAGCCGAAGTTGTTCATTTAACTCAATTTGGCTATTTCTTAAACTCCAAGATCTAACCCATCTTTGACCTCCACTCTTAAACCCATCTGAGACCAAGTTTTGCCTATTTCTTCAGCCCAACTGGCCCAAAAGTTCCTAATAATCAATAGCACATTCTTAATTCAGAAACCCGGCAGCCCACTTTTCTCCAATTAACTCCAGCCACCCAATACTTACAACATACATAGCGGCAGCATACAACAATACACCAAACGACCCATGTACCTCTTCTTCTTTGCGAGAACCAGAAAGCAAACCCAGAATTGAAACCATCACAAATCCAGCCCACTCCAAAATCGCGATCCAGTCCAGCAGCGATAGTACGAGCCCAGCGACTCCAGCAACCCCGCGCGTGTCTTGCGATCTCCTATTCGTACAAGAACTTTCGAGAATGGGATAGGTGGAGCAATCTTGTGATTTATCTGTCCTTGTCCCCCAAATCAAGCAGCCCTCACCATTTTTCCGTTGAAGGATGGTACAAGAATCCGTTGGCAGCCTGATCCTTTCCAAAAAAAAAATTCAAATTTCGAATTCAAATTCATCCAAAATTTCAACCCAATTTTCCTCCCTTTTCAGCCCTAGTTTTCATCTATAAATAGCTCTTTCTTCTTCATTATTTAGGTTGGTCTTTTGCTGGTAGACGAATAGAAAGAAATAAGGAAAAAAGTTGGGAAAAAATATATGTTGAAGGGGCAAAACAAAGTAGAGTAAGAAAGGTCATAAGAAACATATACATACATAGAAACGCATACAAAATAGGAAAAAGAGATACTACAATGACTTGGAGTCTAGAGTTTTGGGGTTTTTTTTCATTCTCTGCTCACCAAAGTTTGTCGGAGTCTCGTTGTAGTGGTGGTGAAGGTTGCTCTGCTGCTCGTCTTGCCCCAGATCACTGCATTTAAGAAGGTAAACTCTATTTCAATTCCAACTCTTTGGTGGATGTGCTTTTTTGACAAGTTGTGGCTGTTTGATTGATTTGTTAGCTTTTCTCTCTTTCTTGACTTCCTTCATTCTTCTCGATTCATTATTGATTATGTGGTAGCCAAGTGATTAGGTGGGAGTTGGCATTTTGGTTGTATGAAATGTAAGACGTGTTCTTATAAATGTTGTTGTTTGTATGAGTTTAGCTGGCTAGCATGTTAAAGGGCCTTTCTTCAGTCCAATGAAATCTCTAGCATAATTGTGATGTCTTTTGTTTCATGTCTGGCTCGACAGTTTCTACGTGTTTATTTTAAGACTATTTCCACTATCCTTCATTTCGACTTTATTCACCGAATGTCATTGAATACTCATGTTCATTTTCATGTTCTCATGGTCTGTTAGCATGTGAAGTTTCTTTTATTGCTGCTGTCATGTTATTTCTCTCTTCAAAAATAAAGGCAGAATCTCAAATTTAACTTATATGGAGATTGTATCTCGCATGTCCCTTGTTTGATGTCGTTATAGCTGATTATGTTGCCTATCACCACTCTTATTTTGTTTTTTCGTGTTAAATGCTGAAAATCCGACTTGGTTATTCAAGAGGTGTGATTATATCTTTGATGGAGTGTGGTAATTCGTCTTGAGACTTTGTTTTAGCATTTTTATCTTGTTTTGGGACTACTATTCAGTATTGTTATACCCCAAGGACATTATTTTTCTTTTTGCCTGCTTGTACTCATAATTGCTCTATATTTTGTTGTTATGTATTCCTTTGTTAAATTTAACCAAGTTTAGTTCTAATTAGTCCCCCTTAAGAAATTTTGGATTTGACTAGTTCTTATCACTTACTGCTTATAACCTCTCTGGTCATCATCTTTCATTGATGTGTTGTTCCATGTTAGGGGTACTATAATTTATGCTTTGTCAGTGATTTATGTTTGGGCGAATGTGTATATTGTGATTCCCTAAAATAGGGTTATATGTTAATTTGCATTTTTTCTTGAGTCAAAATTTACATTGTTGCAGTAGGTTGGTTTACTCCTTTGTATTTATATTAGTTGTATTGTGTATTAATTCCTTTACTCCATTTTGCTTGCATGTGCAACTCCTTTCGAATCCTCATGGACTTTATATCCTCTCCTTGCATTTTCTTGGTGGAGCCACAAAGGCTCAAACCCTTCCCTTCGAGTCAGCCGGCCTTTGAAACTGACGGACAGGTTGAAGTTAATAAATGGGGACTAGAAATCAAATTTTTTAGATCCCGTAAAGCCTGAAAATAGGCCGATATACGTGCCGTATATACTGGTATACAATCGTAAATATGATTTACAGGTTGCAAAAAATGTGAGAATATAGGTTCGAAGAAGAAATACAGGTCAAAAGTCGATATACATGAATGATGCAGAAGTACGGCCCAAAATATGGCCCATATACACAGAATGTATACGCAGATTTTCCAAAGGAAAATAGGCCCAAAAGCCTTAAAATTTTCCAACAGATTTCAAGTAGCAGAAAATGGGCCCAAAGGCTCAAAAAAAAGGTCCAGCAGCTGATTTTTGAATTAAATAGGCCCAAACTTATGTTTTGGGTATTTTAGTAGTAGGACAGGTGCATCAAGATTTGGAATTTGGGCAAAGGCCCAAAATCAATATTTCTATCCCTTTTCCTCTTTATTTATTTGTTATTGTGTTGATTAACAATTTATTTGATTTTGGTTTGACTTAATTAATTTCCTAAAGATAGTCATTTCTCTTTTTTTTATATTCAAAATTAATTATTATATTTATTACTTAGTCTTATCTTATTAATTTGTCTTGCAGCACTTGAATTATTCCCCTTAGAAGATTTCCCTTTAGTTCCCCCCTTAAATATATAAAATGAGTTTTCACACTAAGTTAAATTTTTAAAAGTTAGTTGATAGTCCTTTTAGTCAAATCGCTGGTCAACCGCAAGTTAGCGGACATTTTGAGGGCCTAACACCTTCTCGGAATGTATATATTGAACTCTAACCCTTTTATTTTCAATTGATTTTATCTGTTTAACTCATTTGAAAACCTTGAGTTTGTTTTTCTTTTTACTAAAAAATAAATAAATTAAGTGGCGACTCTGTTCTTTTGGAAATTCGATTTCTCTTCAATAATAGGTTTAATCGATTTTTCAAAAACAAGTCATTTTTCTTTTATTTATTTTTTCGAGTAAATCACATACACCGCACACATAGAGATGCATCGATTGTATAAGGGGTCTATATATTTTGACAACCAGTAAATATTTCGATATACAAATTTTACAACGGTAATAAAAGTTCAAATTGCTACTTTTTTAAGGGTAACATCTAATTTTTTTATAATTCTTTAAGGGGTTGTTTGGTAGAGTGTATATTCAGATAATGTTTGTATTAGCCATTTTTGGATTAGTTATACTTAGATTATTCTTATGGATAATTTGATTTGGTGCATTAAAAATAGCATGCATATAATAATAATACACATGCATTAAAATACACAACTTCAGATCATGACAATTATTTTTAGAGAACTTCCTTCTTTAATAATTCTAATTCATGCATTAAAATTATTGCATTACGAATACCATGAATATTCATATATTAATAACACACAACTTAATAGAGAACGAGTGGACTCAATAATAAACATAAATAGATAGCGTACAAAATGTATGTCATCTTTTGATTGATCTATATTAGATCATGAGTAATTACAATAATAGATAACACTAAATTGACCAAAATGCTGGCATCCAAAAAAAAATAGTAGCTTGATTACAAAAAAAAAATTAATCAAGCTTGTTTAAGATTCGTTGTTCTTCACACATGTGGTTCTCTTGTGTCCGATTCTCTTACAAATTGAACATTTGTTCCTTCTCTTGCTCTTGAAATTCTCACCGACGCCTTTGACACGTTTTCTTCTTTTACTTCCAAGCTTGGTATCGACAAGAGGTGGGAAAATCTTCACATTAAGCAATTCTTCTGGCACACACCATTCTGACTCGAGACAGACAACATTAATAGAATCCATGTATGCAGAGGTGTGCTTCAACTTCATACAAAGGCAAAGAGGACTCATAGATGCTCATACCATACTCATTGTCATGCTTCGATCGCAAAGCGGCCATCGCGTGAGCACAAGGTATCTTGATCAAGTCATATTCCCTACAGGAACATGACTTTTACAGTAGGTTTACATTGGTTGTAACACCTGCACAAAACACAGTAAATTAATTGTCGTCCCCGGTTACGTACTCTACATACAAGGAGTCGTCCTCGATCATTTTTTTCTTGCAATTTTTTCGGCAACCACCACCACTTGATTACTCATTGATTTGACTATATATGCATTCCTCTCCCTAAATAATTTTCCAAACCTCTTAGCAATCAAATTAATTACAAATGCCACGTCATACTCTCTTTCGTCTATCAACATAACATTGAGTGACTCAGCGATATTTGTGGTCATCACACCATATCTATTACCAGGGAAATGTGTCTTGCAAAATCTATCTGAACACTCATATTTCCTCGCCCGCAACATCCATGCAAAGTTGTGAGATACACATTTCACCTTTAAGTATTTAGTACAACTCTTCACAGTAGCAAAATCAAAAGACTTCTTTGCTGCAGCTTCGACTAATAACAATTGCAACTCATTCTTAATACTGAAATTTTGATTTATGCATAAATTATTTCCATAGGAGAAGGAATGGTTGGATTGTAATCCCAATTTCCATTCTCCCTGCATTTCTTCACAATATTCGGGTTCGGGATCTTCTGCATCTACTGGCTAATTTTCCATATTAATTGGATCATCATGTATATTCATTGAATGATCACCCAAGCTGTCATTTGAATTATGACCCAAGCTCTCCTTTGAATGATCACTCAATCTTTAATTTCCAATGGAATCATTGTAGTCATTAAATGAATTCGTTGGTTCAATTGGAGGCCTCGTATTGACGTTTATCCTCAATGTAGGCTTAGAGCCATCAATACCAATATCTAACATGTACAAGTTCACGTGCCTATTATTTTTTTATGAATGTGGGATGTATTTTCCCCCTCCCATTCATTTGATAGCTAATCACCAAGTCATTTGGCTCGCAAGTTAACTCACCAGCCTCAATTACGCTTGCAATCATATTGTCATATGAACCATTACGATGCAACTCAATGGGCACTGTCGTCTTACTAAAAGATTTTCAATTTTAGCTTTTGGGAGTCTTCTCCCATACTCCCATATAAGCACCACCAACAACAACAAATGCAACTACTGCCATTATAGACTATAAATATAGATACTATATTACAGTATCAGTCTTCAACGATCAATGAGGTATGAAATATGTACAAAATTGCGACTGAATGAGATCGGGTTCAAAATTCAGCTCCTGCAATGGAGAAACCTATTTGAATGCTTTTAAACTATTTAAATATAACTACGAATGAGTTATCAAGTGATTCTGGAAGATTTCTTAAGCTTCTAAAATAATGGAAAAATAAATTTGAAGTTTGGTTTTTGAAAGAAAATGGAGTAAAAATAAAAATGGAGTAAAATAGAGTAGGAGCTGATGATGATTTTACCTTTGAAATGGATAATATGGCCAGAAAAGTCGACGGAATTGGCAAAAACAAAAACAAAAATGAGCTGCTTGTTAGAGACTTTTTTATTTTTCTAATATAATTTTAAACATTGAAATTAGATATATTATTCCATATTTGTTGGGGAAAAAGGAGTGACCAAAGTGGAGATATGAAAACTTAGGGGAGTCTTTTGTATGTCCCAAGTAGGGCACATGGATGATGTCATAATTAGTGGCTATACCACTAATTTTTCAAGACTTGTGACTAAATGTCACATTAAGTCTTGAGCGTGGCCATTTTTCCAACTCTCCCCAGAGTGTGCACACTCTCTTGAAGGCAAGTGAAAACCTAAAAACTTGAACACATATCCTTTTTTAATTGTCTATTTACAACTAGTTAGTACACATAAATATTTACATTTCAACTTGATTATATTTAATTATTTTCATTTCTTTATTTGTAAAATATTTATTTATATTTAATTAATTTCATTTCTTTTTTTAATTGGATCATTGATTAGGTTTCTAGTTAAATTTAAAATTTTGGGTTGATCAATGCTCAAGAAGAATCAATCAGTTAAGCAAGTCGAATGAGATAGGCAAGCCCAACAAAAGTCGCCCGATAGGTCACGCTTTGAGTTTTTGGCCAAATTTTGGAATACTATAAATAGCCAAAAGGAGAGATAAAAGAGAGATTCTGACAGTTCCAAAAGTCAGAATAGTTATGAATAGTTTAGAGAGAGAAACTCTTATAGTTTTTGGGGGTTTTCAACTTTTTCTCTTAAAATTGATAAACTGAAGTTGAATTCAAAGTGGGTTTGCTTGTAATTGCTTAATTTCATGTTACCCATGGTTGCGCTCATGTAAGGTACAATTTTTTTTACATTTTGTAATGGGTGGTTAAAACCTTAAGATCTAGGGGTGTATTCATGAGGTTGGGTGTTGATTTAATATAGTTTGTATTGTGTTATGCTCTTCTTTGTTGTTGTTCATACATGAATTTTGGCTAATTAGCATGTGGTTAACTTATGACTTAAGGTTGCAAACTTGATTTCTACTTCCATTCTATGATTGATGCTCGAAAGAGATATATTGGAGCGGGTAATTAGTTTGATACTAGAAATTTAGATTTGCTATCTGTAACTTGCTTGAAAATAAAGGTTAGGGGTTGGATCCATTTGCCCTATTTCTACATTGTAAGAGAGAATAGAGTAAGGTATTGGATTGTTTAGTTTTTGCACAAAGATGAGACCGAAATGAGATTCTATGAACTGATGTTTTTGTCACACCCTGAGCCTACATCATGGACGTGGCCGACACTCGAGAACCATTGTTGGTCCCCAAGCGAACCCTCATCCTGGCTGACTACAAGCGGAAGACTAACTTAAGCATACATAAGTTTATAACTGAATTAAATTCAATAAACTCAAATACTCAACTTTAATAATGTATGAACAATACTCAATAGATAAACTTAAAGTTTGTAAAAACAACTCAAAGAAGGTACATACTAAAAACTACTCAACTTTGTCTATCTATGAAGCCTCTACTATTACAGAAGGATATCGGTACAAGACCCACGACATCTCAAAACTACTAAATTTTAAGGTAAAGGTGAAGTCCTCCGGAATATAAGAAGGCTCACCAAAGCTGACTGGAGTATCACACAACCTCAACGAAACGTCTGTTGATGATCCTGAATACTTGTATCTGCATCGTTTCATGGAATGTACAAGCATGTAAGGGGAATTCTAAAGCATAAACATAAGCTTGAACTGATAGAAAAGAAACACACTTACATCTTCTCAACTCACCCAACTCAACTCAACTCAACAATAAGGTACTCAACTCAGTGAAACATAGTGCAACTCAACTCAGAGAAATAGGGCTCAACTCAATAATAAGATACTCACCTCAGTGAAACATAGTTCAACTCAACTCAGAGAAATAAGGCTCAACTCAATGAAATATAGTTCAACTTAACAAAATATAGTTCAACTTAACTTAATGAAATAGGGCTCAACTCAATAACAAGATACTCAACTCAGTGAAACATAGTTCAACTCAACTCAAATACTCAACTCAAGATACTCAAGGATAAAGCAACAATAAAAGATGCAATATATGGAATGTTTTAGAACAATAGATAGAAACTTAATTGTATGTAAAATACAATAATAATTTATATTTGGGAGATTTTCTAACCGACAACCATCACTATGATCTATGTGATGATATAGCATCTCGCCCACGCTGCTAGAACTGTCATATACCTTGCCGGGGTATAGAACTCCTCTGAAAAATCTTACAACGAAGAATGGTTCGAGTTTTAGCTCAAAAAATATTTGGGGTGTTACACTATGATATTAAGAGAAGATTAGTGTCAATGAAGATGACCCAGTCTATCCATGAATTTTCATCACTATAGAGCAGCATAATTACCCCTATGTGATATTGATTTCCAATCCCTACACCTCTAAATTACTTGTTACTTATTTGATTTTCTGAAATTTCTAGTTCAATTGTGACTATTGATAATAAAAACCTTTTCTTAAATTTGGTCGAATGATCCACCCACTTGTTTTTATTATTACAAATGAATGAATTTACATTCCAAATTTCTTGATAGAACTCTCTGTGATATACCATTCTCTATGGGATTTGATCTCGACTCTTAGTTGGGTTATTTTATTGACGATGATTGCTTACTCTTTTTATTGGGTTGGAAGAGTATTTTGAGCATTATCAATCATGATCCATTGAAAAGCACAATTAAGTTACTAATCCAAGCTAAAAACATCATAGAATAGCTCATTAAATCTTGAACAAAGTATAAGTGAAAATCTTTCACCAAAATCATGATTCCTAATGTGAGTAAGACTTTCACTATTTCATTGATTCTAATCTATAGCAACCTAAATCATAAAACATTTTATTTCATAATTAATGCATAATTTCATGAAAATATCATTCATACCTTCATAGTTTCTTCATAAGCTCTTGCAAATATGGGTTCATAGTCAAAATCATGATCAATGCATGGGTTCACATGAAATTAGTTGAAAAATATTTAATTGAATCAAATCATCAAAATAAGATTATAATCAATCAATTGACTCAATACAACTAGAACAGTGAGGAATTGAATGAAAATCTACCATTTCAATTGAAATTTAACTTGAATGAATTGAGAAACCTTAGGGATCAATGGGTGAATGGAATCTACTGATGCTACGTACCTTGATCTTTAAGACCTAAACAATTGATGAAGAAAGAAGACTTGAACTTAAAGAAACCTAACTTTTTCTTCCTTGATCTAGAGAGAGAATTTCGGAGAAAATCTTGGAGAGGGTTTGGGAAACTTTCAAAGGGTGAAGGGTAGTTACAAGGCTTAGAATTAGGGGCAAAACGGCGTAGTATAACAATTAAAAGTATAGGAAAAGACCCAGATACCCTTAAAATAACTGCCAAATTGATCCTATAGTTCGTAGGAATTTCTGCAGACCGCTCTCATTCAATCGTAGACCAACATCTGGAGCCTAAAATTTCATCCAACTTTGACGAGTTCTTTCTACGACTCGTAGGACTTCCTACGGTCTGTAGACCCAAACCATAGAACTCAAATTTCTCTCAAAAATTTCACCAAGTCTGAAACACTTCTACGAGATCTTTCTACTGTCAGTCAAAACATCTACGGTTCGTCGTGTTCATCCGTAGGTCAACTTCAAAAACTTAATTTTCCAAAAAACTCATCTCCAGGTCTACGACTCTCTTCTTACGATCCATCACTAGTAAAAAACTTTTTAAAAATGACGGACAGAAAAGCGACGGACGGCGTCGCTCCAAAAAGCGACGCATTTTGCCACACTGTCCGTTGCTTTTTTTTTGCGCCAAATATATATATAATTAATAATTATTTATTTAATATATATGGCGACGCCGTCCGTCGCTTTTATTAAAAATAATTATATATAAATTAAAAATTAACGACACTGTCCGTCGATTTTAATTTATTTTATTTTATTAATATTTTTTTATTATAGTGACGGACGGCATCTTTATGTCCGTCGCTTGTTGGTCAAAATATATGGTCAACTATTTTTTTAAAACGACAGACAGTGTCTCTTAGTCCATCGCTTTTTGGTCAACTATATTTTAAAAAAATGACGGACTTAGAGACGATGTCCGTCGCTTTTTGTTAAATATCTGAAAGACAGATCATGATTTTATTATTTTCCTCTCTCTCTTCACTCTTATTCTCTTCCTTCTCTCTATATCGATCTCCCTCCCCATCGCCATCGCCGGTCGTCGTCCTCTCCTAGTGCTGCCCTTCCCCTTCGCATGTCGCCTGCCGCCTTCGCCGGTCGATGTCGCTGCAGTGCTGCTACCTCTCCTTGTTAAGGTTTGGGTTCAATTTTAGTTTTTTTGTTTTCAATTCTAGTGATTATAATTGATTGTTTGTTAGTATATTATTGTTTTTCTTTGTTGGGTTGTGTTATTCAATTGTTAATTTGATTTGATTATTATTAGTTAGGTATAGATAATTGAAGATCTTTATTTTAGGTTTTAAAAAAAAAAATTGGGCATTTTAAAATTGGGCATTGTTAGTTAGTGCAGAATTAGCATTTTTGTATTTTAGGACTAGTTTAAACTTCAGAATATGTCATTGAGGTTGAATAGGGATTTCTTTGGATTTGATTTTAGGACTAGTTAGTAAAGTGTTAATTTGAAGTTAGAAATTAGTAATTGAATTGTTATGAGTAGATGATGAATGTTTGAATGTCATTAATTTAGATGATGAATGTTTGAATGTCATGAACTTAGAACTTGAACTTGAACTTAGAATTTGAACTTGAACTTAGAACTTGAACTTGAAATTAGAACTTGAACTTGAATTTAGAACTTGAACTTAGAATTTGAAGTTGAACTTAGAACTTGAACATGAACTTAGAACTTGAACTTGAAATTAGAACTTGAACTTAGAACTTGAACTTGAACTTGAACTTGAACTTAGAATTTGAAGTTGAACTTAGAACTTGAACTTGAAATTAGAACTTGAACTTAGAACTTGAACTTGAACTTGAAATTAGAACTTGAACTTAGAACTTGAACTTGAACTTAGAATTTCAACTTGAACTTAGAACTTGAACATGAAATTAGAACTTGAACTTGAACTAAGAACTTGAACTTGCTTAGAACTTGAACTTGAAATTAGAACTTGAACTTGAATTTAGAACTTGAACTTGAACTTAGAATTTGAACTTGAACTTGAAATTAGAACTTGAACTTGAACTTAGAACTTGAACTTGAACTTAAACTTAGAACTTGAACTTGAATAGAACTTGAACGTAGAATTTGAACTTGAACGTAGAACTTGAACTTGAACTTAGAATTTGAACTTGAACTTAGAACTTGAACTTGAACTTGAACTTGAAATTAGAACTTGAACTTAGAATTTGAACTTGAACTTAGAACTTGAACTTAGAACTTGAACTTGAAATTAGAATTTGAACTTGAACTTGAAATTAGAACTTGAACTTGAAATTAGAACATGAACTTAGAATTTGGAGTTGAACTTACACTTGAACTTGAAATTAAAACTTGAACTTGGAACTAATTAGCTTGAATATATAACTAATTAAGTTTAGAAATTAGATATGAACTTGAATTGAAAACTTGAAATATATATATATATATATATATTCTTGGATTTGAAGTTTATATTTAACTAATTTTAGAACTTTTCGTACTAGGCAACTGAGGAAGCTCAACATCTAAAAAAGTTGATACAAGACTATATTGCTTCTTTCATCAAAGTAGGAGATAAGGTTGGTGCTTCTAAATTTCTAAAGTTCAAGTACAATTGTTTTCAATAATGTGTTTGTGTCCATCTAGTA
>JAJOOS010008821.1:0-44021 GCA_029582725.1 Solanum chiquidenum
CTTTGACACTATTTCAGCAAATTGTGGCAACTAAAGGGTTCATTATTAGTTTAAAGGTCGAAAAATTATTCCGAAGGTTCTGAAATTTTGAGCATGAATTATAGGACCTATCTACAAATTTTGGTGCATTTTCGCTAACCCGAGATTGGACTTTTATCGCAAATAAGAAATAATTGTTTATCGAGCAGAAATGATATTTGACTGGGCAACGAGCATGAAATTGAGCTCCGATTGAACGAGCAGGTCCGTATCATTATTTAAGACATTTACAAAAATGAATCGGGTCATTTCACTATCGTATGAGGAAATTACGGCCTTTTTAGTGAAAGATTAACTGCTGTTTTTCTGGTTTATAACAGCCTTGTACTGTTATAAAAATCTCAGACTGTGTTCACTTGGTATTTTGAGCATATTGGGAGTTCTGATCCATGAACGGCATCGGGAAGTGATCATTTTCTATCCAAGCATTCAATTTGTGGTAGTCCATGCATACTCTTCATCCCGTCACTGGCCGCATCGATACAAGCTCATTTTTCACATTAGGAACCACAGTCATCCCACCTTTCTTAGGTACACACTGAACAGGGCAGACCTAACTACTATATGCGATGGGGTATATGACTCAAACATCCAACCATTTGATGATTTCTTTTTTCACCACCTCTTGCATAGGTGGATTTAGTCTCCTTTGGTGCTCGATAGTTGTCTTCTTGTCGGCATGAATTGGATTTTATGAGAACAAATGCCAGGAGGAATCAGAATAATGTCTGCAATAGTCCATCCAATAGCCCGTTTGAACCTCTTCAACACAGAAACCAATGCCTCTACTTGTACCTCACTCAAATCAGCCGCAATGATTACCGGTAAAGTGTCATCTCTCCCCAAGAATACATACCTCAAATGCAATGGTAGAGCCTTGAGCTCCAATTTTGGAGCTTCTTCAACAAACGGTTTTGCGAGTAAAGAGTCGCGATTCTTCATATCTAGCTCCAATTTCTTTGGCTTAGAAAGGAATTCGAACCTATCAAGTGCGGTAACTAATTCATCATAGTCTTCAATACCATCACCCTCAAAATTCATCATTACAGCTGCCAGTGCATCAACACCCAACCTCTCTTCAATAGACACTTCAGAACCTCGCTCAACAATATGATTTACCACTAATACTAACTTGAGATCATTTTCCTACTTAATAGAACTACATATATTGAAAGTTACCTCTTCATTATTCAATTAGAACTTCATTTTCCCTCTCTCCATATCGACCAAGGCGCGCCCAGTAGTAAGGAATGGTCTCCCTAAGATGATGGGAACCTCAAAATCAACCTCACAATCAAGTATCAAAAAATCCACCGAAAAAATGAACGACTCTACTATCACAAGGACATCTTTGAGAACACAAATGGGCCTTTTCACAATTCTATCGGCCATGAGTAGTCACATCGCAGTCAGTTTTGGAGCCCCTAAACCCAACTTCTTGTAGATAGACAATGGCATCAAATTAATGCTAGCACCCAAATCACACAACGCCTTCACAAAATGCAACAACCCAACGGTATAAGGAATAGTGAAAGCACCAGGATCCTCTTTCTTCTGCACAAGTGACCTAGTAGCAATAGCACTGCAGTGTTACAACCTCTCAGCATTCTCAAAACTCACGACCCTTTTTTTGGTTACCAAATCCTTCATAAACTTCGCATACCCAGGCATTTGCTCCAAAGCTTCTATCAATGGAACATTGATGGAAATTTGTTTTAACATAGTAATAAACCTGCGGTATTTTCTTTCTTCGGTCTTCTTCACCAATCTCTGTGGGAATGGCGATGGAGGTCTAGGCATGGGAACAACTTTTTGGGTCACCTCCGCTTCCTTCTCTGTAGCATTCTTAGACTCTCCAGTAACCTCGATCCCATCATCATCTCTTTCTACCACAATTTAAACCTCAAACGGCATAGGGGGATCAATGGTCTATTTACCTCCTCGAGTAGTAACTGTCATACAATGCCCATTATTCTTTGGATTTTGGATGGTGTTGCGAGGAAGTGTGCCAGACTGGCGTGGGTTCACAGTAGTGGACAACTGATTAAACTGCTGGTCAAGTTGCTTGATCAACATTGCATGGGCATCAACTTTTTTGACTGATTCCAGACAAGTCGTTTCACATCTCTTTGACATTATCATCAGTCGCATCAAACCTCTTCATCATCTTATGTATCATATCCTCAATACGTGACATACTACCCCCAGCTTCTCTATTGCCAGATTCCTAATTTGCATGTGGAACATAAGGGCCAACTCTCTCATTTTTGTTGCCATAGTTATTTTGGTTGTAGTTGTTATTGCGATTGTAGTTCCCATCCCAGACATATTTTTCCTCTCAATTGTAGTTTTCATAGTTCATACCTTGGTTTCCTTGACCTTGGCACCAATTATCCGAGTTGGAACCTTGGGCGTTGGCTCGGAAACCCCCCTTTGATTATTCACCAAATACGCATCCTCCTCATAGTAGCATTCCTCAAATGGTGGTGGTGGAGTTCTAATCAAATAGTTTACCACGTTCATCTTTTTTGCACCTCCGGTCATATGCTTTAGTACCAAACCCAGTTCTGTCCTTATTTGAGCCATCTCTTCACGAATACCATCACTGGATTGACTAGGTGTGGCTTGAACTGCAAATGTGCTTCTACTAGTGTCTGACTTTCTATTGCTCTATGCCTTATTATATCGGGAAATCTTCTCTAGTTTCTCAGCGATCCTCTCAAAAGCGCACTCACCATAAGATCCTCCAGCGATAGTATCAAGCACGGCCTTTACATTGTCATCCTGGCCTCTATAGAAGTACTCCTTCAGTGACACATCATCTATGCGGTGATTCGAAACACTTCTTATGAATGCAGTGAACCTATCCCAATAACTGCTTACACACTCTCCCGGTAGTGCTACGAAGTTGTTCAGTTTGTCCTTTTGATTCCGCTTCTTGGACAACGGGAAATAGTTTGCCATGAACACCTTGTGCAATTGGTCCCATGTATAGATCAAGTTATATGGAAGCTCAGAAAACCACACCGCAGCATCTCCGATCAATGATAGAGGGAAGACTCTCAAACCTATGACATTCATATCCAACTCCAGTTGTCCCACACAACTCTTGCAGACACTTCTCAATTTAGCCATGTGACCATGCGGATCTTCCGAAGCTAGACCAGAAAACAACCCTCTTGTTGTGAGCATCTGCATCAGACTGCTCATCACCATAAATGTATGCCCTGGAGGTAGACAAGGGAGAACAATAGGTCATTTTGATTCAACTGTATTGAAGTCGACCCTGTAGTTATCACACAACCTTGGTTCTAGCGGATTTTATACCCTCAAAGCATCTCTAAGTAGATTACCACCACGAACCTGAGCATTCTCATTATCCACTACAGGAGGTTACAAGTCAATTTCATCCTCATGCTCCTCTATGATCGGATTATTATGGACCCCTTGATTTGCCATTTTTCTCAAGTCTTGCTTAGTTCAAGATTGTATGGAGTCAATGGTTCGCCTCGACTCAGTGTACTTGGCATACACTAGAGTACAAACTTGTAGAGAACAAAAACAAAAGAAAACATAAAATCAGGAAATAATTGACTAAAGTTCAATAATGTAGTTAAACTTAATCAAAAAGCCTTATTCCTCGGCAGCGGCACCAAAATTTGATATACTCAAATTACACCTCTATTAAAGAAGTATAAGCAGTCGTCGTCAAATAAAGAACCCAACTTATAGGTTGAGGTCGATCCCACGAGGAATATGGTTCAGACGTAAACTTAACTCACTATTATATCTGTTTAGTCAAACTATTTCTGAAACAAGTAATTAAATGGGGGTTTTTTTGTAAGCACATAACCGATTGTTGTTTAAGTAACAAGTGAGCAGGATTCAAACTTTAAGTTATCAATATTAGAGAGAAACTAGGGTATATGTGTTCCCCTAATCTCTTAACACGGTAATCCTAATAATAGTAATACTTTCCTAGTGTTTTACATGCAAAGTTGATAAGATAGGTATCCCTAGGTGATTGGTCCTACAAATAGGGAATTTCACTACGCACCTTAGTTTGACTACAAGTTTATACTTTACTAACCCTTACCTTTACCTCAGATTAGATATCACATCAATGTATGGCTTAGTTTTCACCCTTGCACCAACTGACATTAGACTATCAGATAGCATCCACTAAATCTCTATTGTTAATTCTTTTCTCATTAACTACCACCTTGGTCCGGCAAGTAGCAATGAGGAAAGTTCTAACGTTGGCCACCGTTAAAAAGACTTCTAAGCAAAAGAATTACCAATACATGCATAAACAATATTCAAGAATTACTTAATTATTATTCATACATTGTTAATTGCTCATGGTTCCCACAACCCTAGTTGTGGATTTAGCTACTTATGCTTGAAAGAACACAATTCATGTTTGGATAAGAAGAATTCATGAACTTACGATTAGAGTAGAAGAAACCCAAAATCTCCAATTGAACTTCAAAGTCAAAATCTTGTAAAATGAAATCTGGAAATAAAATTGCTAAAGTTGCAAGTTAATTCCACAAAATACCAAGAACTAAAAGTAAACAATAATGTCTAACCCCCAAAAATGAGGTTTACATACCCTATTTATAGAAAAATATGTCCTAAAACAAAAAGGAAACAAAATAAGGAAATAAACTTCTGGAACACAGCATCAATCGACGACTCGACCTACAAACTGTGGGTCGACCTACGGTCCGTAGGTCCCTTTCCGTGGCTCCATACGTAGGATTTTTCATCAATACGTACTGGAACTTCAACTCTCTAAATCCATTCGATGGATGTTCAAGACGGCCCGTGGATCAACCTACGGTCTATTAGTTGCTTCGTAGTTCCACACTTGGTCAAACTTCCCTGATGCTTCATATACGCCTGGCCATCGACGGAATGTCAAAGGACCTACGGTCCGTGGATCACATCCGTGGGTGGCTCCTTCTGCATAATTTCAGTTGTCATCTCACTCAACCGCGTCCAAGCCTATTTCCTGCAAACATAACACTCAAAACATTATTTCTAATACAAAATGTCCCTAGACACACACAACTCTTAAGTGAAATGTATCAAAAATACTTTAAACTCATGGTATATCAGAGTCGCATAGACTCCATCACTGACGGAGCTGACCTCTGGTGACTCAACAACGGGCGTCTTGCCCTTTCCTTTGCCTTTCTCTCCCTTGGTATGGAGTTTTGCTGCATTTACCTTAGATGCCACTGCATCCTCATTTATGATGATTTCTTTTGCCTGCTTGAGGGGCGGCATGTCTCTTCCTGGAACTTTGGGTCTAGCCATTTCTTGTTAGAAATAAATCAAGAAAAGTGCAAAAAAAAGGTTGCAGAAAGACTCGCTGAACCATTCGGCGAGTCGCCGAGTAACTTAGGCGAGCCAAATCAGGCTTGCCCAAAGTACCAGCTCAAAAAAAATTCAAAATCAAGGCATGTTGGCAGTGTTCATGGCCATTCAACGAATTGCTGACAACAATCGGCGAGCTCAGAATAGCCCGCCGAATATTACAGTGTATTTTAAGGGTTAGGGGGCAAAAAGGGCGATCTAAGGAAACTTTCGATGAGTCACCGAGTGAACTCGGTGATCTCAGGAAAATTACAAAATCAACTTAGCCAAAAAATGAAATTAAGGGACATCAAAGGGGAATTTTGGCGAACTGCCGAACCATTCAGCAAGCTCAAAGAAGCTTGACAAACGGCCCAACATGCCAGCTTTCAACCCTATTTCCTAAAATCAAGCCCACAGCCCCCAAATTCAAAATCAAACACACACATAATTCAATTAGAACCAGACCCATGTGACTCATGCCCTTGGGGTACTCAGACTTCCCCTGGTTTGGCCAAAATTGGTCATTTGATGATTGTTGCCCTTAAGAATGACATCAAATGCTCCATCATTGGGAAAATTACGTCATTTAGAACGTTTTGGAGTTACTTAGACTTCACCCAACTAGACCCATTACAAAATTACCAGAACCCAATAATTTAGAGTTAATTTTAATGCACAAAACACGGGAATCGATCTATTTAAGCACTTAGGCATGCATTTCAAATCAACACGGGTAAACTATCACAATACACTCAATTTAAGAAATTACCCAACATCAAACACGATACATTTACCTATTGCATTCGAGTTCAACCACAAAATTAAAGTTCGAGCTTCGGAAAACCAACCTTAATGCTGAATTTCCAAATTTGAATAGCTAGGCGGAAAAGACTTCCAATTACGAGCATGAGATCACACAAAAATGCGAGTACAATAGTAAAATAAGGAAGATTTAAAGTTCGGGTGAGAAAGTATGAGAGTTAAAAAATGAGAGAATATGAAGGATTTTGAAATTTTAAATTGTTTGGCCTTTAAAACCGTTTAGTTCGCAGCACCATCGATAGAGTAAGTCGTGCTCGCCGACCTACTCGGTGATGCGCCGAGTGGTACTTTACCTCGTCAAGTTTTACAGAACCTCAAGGAAATTTGGGGGTTCAAACGACGGACAAAATAGGGCTCACCGACCTGTTCGGTGAGTCACCGATTAAGAAATTTTCCCGCCGAGTTTTACAGACTTCCACTTCAAGCTTAGTGGGTCCAACGACGGTTCAAGTCAGGCTCGCCGACCTATTCGGCGTGTCACCGACTGGACTTTTGGCTCGCCAAACTACCCATTTTCCAACACTCTTCATATTTCAACCTGCACAATCAACACCTGTTATTTAAAATCAAAACTAAACCAATAAAAACTTGGGTCGCCTCCCAAAAAGCGCCTTAGTTTACATCGTGGCACGATGAAAGTACCCATTTATGGATCATTCTTTGGGTTTGCCAAGGTATCACTTGGTAGGCCCCCTTTTGGCCTTGGATTCAAATGAGAAGACATTTGACCCATTTAGGTCTCAATTGCTTGATTGAAACTGAATGAGAGGTTACCATCTGATTGAGAGTTGAGACATCCTCTTTCATCTCTTTCAATACCTTATCTGACCCTTCAACTTTGTTGAGAATGCTTGAGAGCATATCTTTCGTACGGTCACCTTCAGATTCCTTGGGCTTTTGACGCTCATGGGAAGGGACATACCTATATTTGTCACCCTCCCTTTCCTTCCAAGTGGCGTTACGATCACGCCAATCTCTGTCACAGTCTCTCTAGCCCTCATCTCTATTCCAACCTTGATTTCCACCCGGTCTTGGGTAGTTTGAACGATAACCTCCTCCTTGATTGGCTAGAAAGTTCACTTCCTCATTGTACAGCGCTTCAGATTGTGCTTCATCAGGGTTTACTCCACCAACACCCACAGCATTAACACTCTTTGTACTAACACCCGTGACATTTTTAGCCAAGATATCCAGCTGGGTCATCATTTTTGCCATGTTTTGATCTCTCTCTTGATCTTTTTCAATCTACTCTTTTGTCATTCTAAAATTGAGGGGAGAGACTTGGTCCTCACGAGTGTACCATGTTCTATTTATCTTGGTCATGCAATCAAGGATTTGAGATGCTTCATCATAGGGTTGTTACATTATACCACCGGGAACAAGTAGATCAACAACTCATTTGTTCACTGAGTTGAGGCTCCTATAGAACTATTGCAACAGCACATTATTGGGAAGTCCATGAGTTGGGCATTGCAACACCAACTTCTTAAATCCTATCCACGTCTCCTGTATAGGCTCACCTTCCAAGCATTTAAAACCTTGGATACTATCCCTAAGAGTCATCATCTTCGATGGGGCAAAGAATCGCACTTGGAATGCAGTAGTAAGCTCGTCCCAAGAAGTGATGGAATCACTTGGCAACTCAGCCAACCACTTACTTGCCTCGCCTATCAGAGAAAATGGGAACAACCTAAGACGGATGGATTCTTGCGATATGCTCTTGAATGAGGATAGACCACAAACGTCCACGAAGTTTCGAATATGCTGAAGCATTGTGCTAGTAATGTGAAGAATAGTGTTCCTTCAGTTGGAGGTAGACATATTGCCCCCACACCACCCAATGGAATTGGGTCATTGACGTTAGGGTCATTCATATCATTGAGGTTTCCAACATCATCTTGGTGGACCACTTGGCTACCATTACTTCCGTTAACGCTCATCTCCTCCTCTGTTTAACACAAGCAGTACAAAACCAAAAACTAATTATAAGTAGATTCAACTATAACTAAAAAGATCACATTTCAACTTCACTAAAAGAATTTTAAACAACACCACTCCCCGGCAGTGTTGCCATTTTGATTTATGTAACGTCTATAAAATACACTTCATCTAATTCTAAGTGCAAATGATCGTTAAGCAATATATAACCAAACAATTGAGTTGGGCTCGAATCCCACAAGGAGCGGTACGTGTTCAAATTCAATCAAGAAGTACTAATGTGATCTAACCAGATATAGGAATAAAAAATATCGAAAAAGGCATAAAACAAATTAAAAAGGGTGACATGAATTTCAGGTGGGAGGTTTTGGTTTGCAATTATAAACTACAACGCAGTCACAAACAACTTGAAATAACAATAAGGAGAGGAATTCTCATGATATGATTGATTACAGGCAAATTTCAAAATATGTGTAATTGAAACCACTAGGAAACAGCTAGAAATCAGTGGGTTGGCTATACTATAAGAGAGATAGCTTTCTCTCGAACAACTATCCCGAATCAGGTGATTTCTTTCGAACATCATCAAGCATAGTGATGAAGAACATCACACACCTTAATTCATCTACTAGATCTCTCGAGTTAGATGGGTAGGATTGGGTTTAGGATTCATTCTCTCGAACTGGACCTGGCTCAACCCAATACCTATAAACCATTAATCAATAGTTTAGTTCTAAAACCTCTCTCTCGAGCAAGCTAAGAACACAAGGCTAGAACTGCATTTGCAACTACAATTCATAAATTAAACCACAACTAAGGATTAAATCCACTTCAATATAGCATTTAAACTAGTAATTAACAACACCCTAAACTAATTCAACCCATAATCACACCACAAAATTGGGGTTTTAATCAAACATCATTAAAAAAAAGTAAAACCGGTTACCAAATCGATTAGCCATCAATTGGGTAAGAGTAATTAAGCCTTTACAATGCTCTAAATCGAAGAAAATCAATAACCACTTTCAAAATCTCTTAATTGAATCTCCAAAAACCTTCAAGTCTACTGAGAACTATTCTAAAATGGTAGCAAACTAAAATCTAGAAAAAAGAAAAACTTCTAATAGTTCAAAATCTAATTTATAGTCGCCAAAAATAAGCCACGAAGGGCCATTAGGTGAGGTAAGTCGGGTTCACCGAGTGGTTCGGTGAACCGTCCATTGCTCTCTTATATTGCCTTTTTGCCTTGGCTCTCAGCATCCTTAAGTCCTGTAACTTTGGGCGATCACTCTTTGCATCGCAGAACTGCTTGGTGATTCGCCGACTGCCCTATTTCTATTGCTGACTTTGTTTCATCCCTCAAGGCTGGCACACTAGAACTTTAGGCGGTCAAATTGGCCACTCAGCGATTCGCCAAGTGCTCTTGGCGATCAGCAAGCTTGCCTTTCTTCATTTTTTTAGTTTGTTTTGTTTCTTTTTGCATGTTAGTGTCCTTTCTTTGTTCCTCAATCCATATACCTGAAAATTAAGGCTTTAACTTCAGTTTATGGCACAAATTAAGCATTTGAGGATACTAAATCTATATAAACAAAGCCTCAAATGAGTCCAAATCTCATACTCATCATGAAGTGCGCCACATTTATGAATGAGAGGCTACAACATGATTAAGAAACTTTACTTCTTCATTACTCTTAAGTCGTGCCATAGAGTGTAACTCTATAAGATCGCTCTCTTAATCCTTACTCGGTGGTCTATAAGACATGACTACTCAAGGAGCTTTCACTAGTGGAATTGAGGGAGACAATGTTGATCAAGGAGCTCCTCCTCAAGCTCCTCAAATTCTGGTTGATCCTTTGACTGACCAAGTGACTAATGAAAAGTTTAAGTTTGGTTTTCAAATGTTGACTCAGGCCGGGATAGAAATTCCCAAATTTTATGAAAAGATGAAGGAAGATCCTCAAGAGCTTATAGATGAGGTCTCTAAGGTGTTGGACTTTATGGGAGTGACTCCGGTAGAGAAGGCGAATTTGGTCGCTCATCAATTGAAAGGTGTTGCTTAGATTTGGTTCAACTAATGGAAAGAAGCAAGGTCGGTGGAAGCGGGTCCCATAGAGTGGGAAAGGTTCAAGAAGGCTTTTCTTGGTAGGTTTTGCCCTCTAGTGATGAGAGACTCTATGATACTTGAGTTTATTAACCTTCGGCAAGGTAGTATGAGTGTTAAGGAATATGTTTGGATGTTCACTCGATTGTCGAGATATGCCCCATCTATAGTGGCCGACCATAAGTCAAAAATGAGTAAGTTTGTATCGAGTGTGTCCGACTTGGTAGTGAAAGAATGTCGTACGGCTATGCTTGATCATGATATGAATATTTCTCGTCTTATGGTTTGTGCCCAAAAGGTTGAAGAAGAGAAACTCAAAGAGAGGTCTAGAGAGAAAAAGAGGTTTAGAGTTACAGATGATAGTTCCTCTCAAGAAAGGTTTGATGGACATGGTCGTCCTAGATTTCAACAAAGATTTTTTGGACAAGGTCCTCCTATGATTTCCCCAAGATTTAACAAAGAGAGGGTGTCCAACCGTAATTCTCAAGGAAAGGGTAGTAGATCCCTATTTCCTACTTGTTCTAGGTGTGGGAAGAGACACGAGGGTAAGTGTCTAGCTGTTATGGATGGTCTCTACGGTTGTGGTAAAAGTGGTCACAAAATAAGGGATTACTTGATAATCACGGCTAGAGGAATAAAGGTCAAGTAAGTTCCTCCAAGTGGTTCAGGTACTAGTGCTCGAAAGCAAGATAGATGGTATGCTTCCTAAGCTAGAGGTGAATAAGAGTATCCCCCAGATATGGTTATCGGTATGTAGAAATTTTTCAATTGGATTGTTTATGTCATTAAGTCCCGGTGCTATTTTGTTTTTATGACGCCGTATGTGGCTATGAGGTTTGATGTTCTTTCGGATGTGTTGTTAGAGCCTTTTTCTATCTTTACTTTCGTAAGTGATTCTATTGTGGCAAGAAGGGTTTATAGAAAGTATCATGTTTTCCTATCCCATAGAGTTACTCTTGTTTACTTGGTAGAGCTTGAGATGTTAGACTTTCATGTTATTCTTGATATGGATTGGTTGCATTCTTGTTATGCCTCTATTGATTGTAGAACTCGGATGGTGAGATTATAGTTTCCAAATGAGTCCATCCGAGAATGGAAAGGGAAAGTTATATGCCTAGAGGTTAATTGTTCCTTATATGAAGGTTAGGAGGATGATGGCTAAAGGTTTCTTTTACAACCTAGTTAGGGGTGAGGGAATTAGATTTTTAGTATTGACCAACTTCAAGGGGCTAGTTATTTCTCTAAGATTGATCTTCGTTCGGGTTATCACCAATTAAGGGTGAGAGGCATCTCCAAAGACAGCATTTAGAACCCAATATGGTCATTATGGGTTTTTCGTTATGTCATTTGGGTTGACTAATGCTCCAGCAGCATTTATGGAATTGAGGAATAGGATGTTTAGACAATACCTTGATATGTTCGTAATTGTGTTTATTGATGATATTTTGATCTAGTCGAGGAGTGAGAATGAGCATATTGACCATTTGAGGATTGTTTTTCAAGTTCTTAAGGACCAACAACTTTTTTGCAAAGTTTAGTAAGTGAGAATTTTTTGTTAAGGTCCATAGCTTTCCTTGGTCATATTGTGTCAAGCAAGGATCTTGAGGTAGATCCTAAGGAGACGGTAGGTTTTGTAGTGTATTGTGATGCCTCTAGAGTAGGGTGGGGAAGTGTGATTATGCAAATTGGTAAGGTAATCGCCTATGCTTAAAGGCAACTTAAAGTCCATAAGGAGAATTATCATACCCATGATCTTGAGTTAGAGGCGGTTGTTTTTGCCTTAAAGATTGGGAGGAATTATTTATATGGAGTACAAGAAGATGTGTTTATCGATGGCAAGAGCTAGCAATAAGTATTTAGTCAAAGGGACTTGAATCTTCGCTAAATAAGGTGGCTAGAGTTATTGAAAGATTATGACATGAGTGTTCTCTATCACCCTGGTAATGGGGTATAGGATGCTCTTAGTCAATTGTCTATGGGTAGTTTGGCTCATATAAGTGAAGAAAAGAAAGAGTTGGTTTGATATGTTCGTAGGTTGGCCCGATTAGGTGTTGAATTAATGGATTCCACCAAGGGTGTGTTTGGTTCACAATGGGTCTGAATCATCTTATGTGGTGAATGTGAAAGATAAGCAAGGGCTTGATCCGATTTTGGTTGACTTGAAAGAAGAGGTACTTAAGAAATAAGTAGAGGCTTACTCCCAAGGGGGAGATGGTGTGCTTGGATAGCAAGGTTGTTGAGTGTCCTTAATGTTCATGGTTTGGGTTTACTTGAAAATTTTACCTATGAAGAATGTAATGAGGTTTGAGAAGTAAGGGAAGCTTAGTCTCCATTTTGTAGGCCCATATAAGATCTCGAGACGTGTTGGTAAAGTTGCTCATGAACTTGATTTGCCTAATGAGTTGGCATAGGTGCATCCGGTTTTCCAAGTCTCTATATGCTTGAGAAGTGAGTTGAAGATCCGACATCCATAGTTTCCCTAGAAGGGTTGGGGGTTTATGAAAGTCTTTCTTATGAAGAAGTTCTGGTTGAGATTTTGGACCAGCAAGTTAAGAAGTTAAGGAATAAGGAAGTTGTTTCCATAAAAGTGTTGTGGAGGAATCATTTAATTGAGGGTGCAACTTTGGAGGCCGAGGCCAATATGATGTTCCGATATCCTCATCTCTTTCCTTCTACTCCTACTCTAGCTTGAGATAAAGAAATCCTCATGGTTTGTTCTATGTTTTGGGGTCATGTGTGTTTTGTGTGTCCCATGATCTCCTTAAATTGAATGTTTATGAAAGCTTATATTTAGAAATGAAAATGAGTTATATGATTGATTTTTCCTCATGTTGTTGTGCATTGAGTGTGAGTTGCCTATTGACTTCATGAGATGAATTGATGAACATGCTTTTGATATGCTTTTTTAGAGTAAGTTGCATTTAGGCTCTATGAGATTTTGTTGAGCATGCTTTTAGCTTGGAGAAGGTAATTCCTCCTAAGAACATGAGAAATGTTGAAATTTCATGCATAATGGGTAGTTAGATGTAATTCCTACTTCCTTGTGATGTATTGAGTATGTTTGAGTTGGAGTTGATGTTTCCTCCTTGTTTATGTGCATTGGATGATGTTGCATGCATGATGGGCTGCTAGTCTTGGGTCTTTACTTCCGTAAGGTGTCTAGAACATCATTCGAGGATGAATAACCCCAAGGGAGAGATATTATAACACCCCTTAGTCTAGTAGACTAACTAGGGCCAAGGGCAAGGGGCAAGGGCAAAGGACAAGAGGGAAAGAGCCAAGGGAAAGGGCCCAAGGCTGCCCAACTTTTCCAAGGCACTGCCCACCTTCCCACAATAGCCTTCACGGCTCATGGTGGCCACCACGGACCGTGGTTCCACCCGTGGTGGTGAGGCAGTAGCCTCCTCCAGGCTGCCAAAATTGACCTCCTCCACACGAGCCACTCCACGGTGCATGAAGGCCTTGACGGGCCGTGGGACCTCGTGAGGTTGATTTAGTTTTAGGGGTTAAGGGTAAGGTTGCCTATCTACTAGATCATGACCACGAGAGGTACCACGGCTTGTGGAGCCTCACGTGAATGGCTTTTCGTTAGACTTAGAGTTTAGAGTCAACTTCAAACGATCATATCTCATAGCTCATAACGAATTAGGTGGGCCATCACCTATCAAATTAAAGGTCTCTGAGTCCTCTTTCCAATGCCACTGAGTTTTCCCAATTCCCATCTCGAAGTAAAAAGTTATGCCCGAAATACTGAAGCACTGTCAGGCTGAAATTCTTCACGACCCGTCAAACGGGTCATGGTGATGATGACGACCCGTTTTTGTCTCCATCAGGCAATTTTGGCATTTTCCAGTCAGGGGAATTTTTGGGTCTTTTTCCAATTATTTTAACTCAAAGCTATGCCATTTTGCCCAAGCCTAGGACTCTTATATAAGTTATTTTAACCCCAAAACTCACCCATTCAACTCATTATTTCCAAAAGCCAAAAGATTTCCCCAAAATTCTCCATCTCAAATATTTCTCTCACAAGACAAAAGAAGGAGAAGGAGAAGAAGAAGGAGAAGGAGGGGGAGGAGCAGGAGGAGAAGGAGAAGGAGGAGGAGAAGAAGAAGAAGAAGGAGGAGGAGAAGAAGAAGAAGAAGGAGCAGAAGAAGAAGAAGAAGAAAAAGAAGAAGAAGAAGAAGAAGAAGGAGAAGGAGGAGAAGGAGAAGGAGGACAAGAAGAAGGAAGAGGAGAAGAAGAAGGAGGAGGAGAAGAAGAAGAAGACGGAAGAGGAGGAGGAGGAGGAGGAGGAGGAGGAGGAGGAGAAGAAGAAGAAGAAGAAGAAGAAGAAGAAGAAGAAGAAGAAGAAGAAGAAGAAGAGGAGGAGGAAGAAGAAGAAGCAGGAGAAGAAGAAGAAGGAGAAGTAGTAGTAGTAGTAGTAGAAGAAGAAGAAGAAGGGGAAGAAGGAAAAGAAGGAGAAGGAGAATAAGAAAAAGGAAGAGGAGCAGAAGGAGGAGGAGGAGGAGAAGAAGAAAAACAAGAAGGAGAAGAAGAAGAAGGAGGAGGAGAATAATAAGGAGAAGAATAAGGAGGAGGAGAAGAATAAGGAAGAGTAGAAGAACAAGAAGAAGGATAAGAAGGAGAGGAAGAAAAAGGAGAAGGAGAAGAAGAAGAATAAGAAGAAGAAGAAGAAGGAGGAGGAGGAGGAAGAGGAGGAGGGAGAGAAGAAGAAGGAGAAGGAGAAGGATAAGAATGAGGAGAATAAGAAGAAGGAGATGAAGGAGGAGGAGGAGAAGGAGGAGAAGGAGAAGAAGAGGGAGAAGAAGAACAAGAAGAAGAAGGAGAAGAACAAGAAGGAGAAGGAGAAGGAGAAGAAGAAGAAGAAGAAGAAGAAGAAGAAGAAGAAGAAGAAGAAGAAGAAGAAGGAGGAGGAGAAGGAGGAGGAGGAGAAGGAGGAGGAGAAGAATGAGGAGGAGAAGAAGAAGAAGAAGCAGAAGTAGAAGGAGAAGGAGGAGAAGAAGGAGAAGTAGAAGGAGGAGAAGAAGGAGGAGGAGAATGAGATGTAGAATGAGGAGGAAAAGGAGAAGGAGAAGGACAACAAGAAGGAGGAGAATAAGGACTAGGAGAAGGAGGAGGAGGACGAGAAGGAGAAGAATGAGGAGGAGAAGGAGAAGGAGGAGGAGGAGGAGGAGAAGGAGAATGAGAAGGAGGAGAAGAAGAAGGAGGAGGAGGAGGAGAAGGAGAAGAACAAGAATGAGAAGGAGAAGGAGGAGAAGAAAAAGGAGAAGAAGTAGAAGGAGAAGAAGAAGAAGAAGACATTATTTCACCATTGATTCAAGATTTTTTAGGTGTTTGAAAAGAGGTATGTGAAGCATAATCATCTATGGGTTCTTCCACCCATAGAGCCCTCATAGTTTCCCCGACTTGTGAAATCAAAAATCTAATTCTAGCTAGGGTTGTGCTTGCATTGTGGGTAGGGTTTGGGTGTGATTCCAATCTAGTAGATAACATCTAATTATGATTGATTTAGCTTTGTTTGATGCTATTATGATGATTTCATGTGATTTCTATGGTAAACCCTAATGTAAATTGATGAATGTGATCTTTGTGGGTTTATGCCAATAGAGGAAAAGTTGAAGGTTCAAAGGTGATCTTCCTAAATCAATGTCTTGTATACTAATTGATCGTAGTTAGGATCATCTAATGATGAATTGAACGAGACTTGATTGAATAGGAAGGATCTTGACTTGTAAAGTTAGAATTGATCCTTTATGAATCGATTATGGCTAGAATCACTTAGTAGTAGAGAATGTGATTGAATATCTTGAAATTAGACATGAATTCTGATAGAATGAAGTTAAGCTTGAAAGTACGGCTTGTAGCCATCATTGTTATGGCTTTGGGGGTAAAGTCAATATGATGTGATCTTGTTGTGTATTCTTTTTCTCTTACACACTTAGGCATGAATTGCTAGGATATCCAAGGGTTCTCTCACATAGAAGGATTCTAGGTTTGCTTAATAACCTAAAATGAATCAAAGCATGTTAGACTAGAATAGCTTGAAGTTGTGACATTTGTTCCCTACATGTATAGCTTGGCTTAGTAGGATAAGACCAAGGTTGATAGCTTAGGATGGAGGATTCATTCTCTCCTAACAATAGCTTGACTTAGCATTGTAGAATGCATGTCATGGTAGCATGAGTTAGGTGTAGTCATGGTAGCCTAGGATTGAGGATTTATACTCTCCTATGGGTAACTTGAACTAGCATTGTTATGATGCCTTCATGGTAGCTTGACTTGGTTTGACCAAGACCATTTCATGGTAGCTTTAGGATAGAGGACTTATACTCTCCAAAGAGTAGCTTAGGATTGAGGATCCATAGTCTCATAAGGATAGCTTGACCTTGCATTGTAAGATGCATGTCAAGCGTAGCTTGAATTAGGTTAGTCATGGTAGCTTGGGATTGAGGACTCATACTCTCCTAAGGATAGCTTAGGATTGATAAGAATCATACTCTCATAAGGATAGCTTTCATTTATACTATGGTATACTTATAAGGGTAACATGACTTAGTTGGTTTAGGACTATTTCATGGTAGCTAGGATAGGACACTTGTACCTTTCCTAGAGTAGCTTGGACTTGGATGATAGTGGTTCTTCCAAGGTGGTTAGCTTCGCTTAACCTAGTTATGTTACTAAGATGATAGCATGTGATGAGTCCAAAAATTGGACTCATTTAGGGCTAGATTTTGATAGAATTAGTGTCCTCAAATACATATTTTATCTCAATATCTGATGAAAAGCCTTAAGTTTCAGGTATTTAGAGTTTGAGGCAAAGCATGGACACTATTTGGCAAAAAGGAACAAGGCGTATGAAAAGAGCAAAGAAATGAAGGCCTGAGGATCGCATAGCCCATTTGGCGTGTCACTGATGAGCCTGGAGATCACCTTTTGTTCCAGTGTGCTGAGCCTTGAAGGAAAGTATCAAATCGGTGGAGAAAAAGAGCGGTCGGCGTATCGCCGAGCAGTTCCACGAAGCAGTACTATGTCACCCAATGATCCAAAACACAACGATGTTGAAGGATAGAGCAAGACAACGATGAAACCTACCAAAGGGCGGATCACCGAGTTGATCGCCGATCTTGACTAACGACGCCGAATGATCTGCTGAAGCACAGATTTTTTAAAACTATAAATACTCATTGAGAGTTGTAGCGTAATATTAGATTTTTAAAATAGAATTTTTAACATAGACTTTTGAGTTCTAAGTTTGGAGAGGGTTTTGAAGAACTTGAAGTTTCAAAGGGTTTCAACTCGAAGATTTTGGACCTGGGTCTTGTGGATTCTTCACTCTTGACTTGTTTTGAGACTTAAATCTTCATACTCATTTGAATGCAAACTCATATTGGTATAAATTTATATCTCTTTACCATGTCTAGCTAAAACCCCAATTCTTGGGGTGTGATTTTGTGAATATGGGTTAGATTATCTGTTAGGTCTTGCTTGTTGGTGGTTTATTTGTTGTTTTGATGTGATTTCTCTTAGTAGTTGTGGTGTAACTCAATGAAATTGTAGTTGCAAATATGATTTCACCTTTGTATTTTCAGCTTGCTCGAGAGAGAGGTCGTAAAACTAAGACTACTAAATTGATGGCCGGTGGGAGTGGGTCGACATGAGGTTCAGCTCGAGAGAGTGAACCCTAGTCTCATTCCCACACACTCAGCTCGAGAGAGTGAGTGGGCTAAGGCAGAGGATATGCTTAAAAGCGGCAACTCGATGTTCGAGAGAAATAGGGTTGATTCGGGGTAAGTTGCTCGAGAGAGAATTTACCCCCACTATAGTCTAGCCTAGTCCAAATATTCAATGAATTTACTACCAAAAGCATGTACCCAATGATTTAGTCTATCCCGTATTCCTATCATATCCCAAGAATCCCATCTCCATATTAGTATCTTTCTTTATTTTTACTGTTTTTGCTAATTTTTTGTTCACTTGTGACAAACCCCTCCCTATTGTTAATTGACGCTTGTTCACCCTCCTTTATTTAATATGTTTATATTTGACAATGATTTTAGATATGACTAATTAGAACTAAATTTTATTTTTCTATTAAATTTCACCACCACTCCCTTGGGACTCGACCTCAACCCTTGGTTGGGTTATTATACTATTGCACAATCGTAGACACTTGTATTGGAAGTTATGTCTTGATTATGCAAACATCAGCATGGTCTATCCTATTAGGGGGGTTATTCCTTGTTAGCCTTGAAGAGGTAAATAGAATAGACAGATAAGTCCCCAATTAGTGAACATTCATGATAGTCTAAAGGAGTACTTAGTGTGGGTAGTAGTATGGGATGCTATCCATACATGGCACAAGTATGACTTGAGGCTAGTTGTGAAGGGTTCCCTTATGTAGTATGACTTAGCTTGGGTTGTTTCCATAGTTTCCTTCCAAGATATGATTGACTAAGGTGGTAGTTCCCTTGTCTATATATAGTAAGCTATAGTAAGACCAAAAGGAGGGTGAATATGACTAAGATGACTTCAAGGCTATACTTAGTGTGAAGGGTAGTATGGAATGCCTTTCATGCATTGCACAAGTGTGTCTTGAGGTTACTTAGGAGTATAGTACCGTTATGGTAAAGATGACCAAGAGTCTATTATGCTTATATGATTATGAGTTGTCTCCTATGCTCATTAACTATGTCTTATGTTGACTTATGTTTATATGAAGTTTATGTTGGAGACCATGCTATGACTATGATGATTATGTTATGAATATGTTATTATCTCTTATGCTTATGTCTTATGCTGACTAACCATTTTGAGATGCTCTTATGATGTTATGCTAGCTTTCATACTTGGTACATTTTTTACTAACGCATATTGCCTACATTCTAATCAAATGTAGGGTTGAGGAGATGGAGTTGCTTTAAAGGCTAGGTTTCCAAGGGTCAAGAAGGGTTGAAGAATTGGTGAGTCCTCATAGCTTCGAGGACAAACCCTTATTTCCTTTATGTCTTTTCTTTATGTTTTTAGACTTTGTATGGGTTGCGCCCCAAAGACTTTTATTCAAGAGTTTAATAGATGGTTTGAGACAAAGATTTTATTAAAAACTTTCACTTGCTTTTATGAAATATGACCTTGATTGTAAAAGTTTTAAATTGTTCCATATTTTCATTTCTATTACCTATGTTATGATGCTAAGGGCTTGTATTAGACCCCTTCGAGGTAGAGTACGACGTGTTATGTCGAGGGGGTACCCCTGGGTCGTGACAAACTTGGTATCAGAGCCCAAGGTTTAGAATGGTTCTAAGATTGTCTCAAATCACGTCTAGTAGAGTCTTGTTCATAAATGTGAAGCGCGCCACATTTATTAATATGAGGCTATTGAATGCTTAGGAAACTTCACTTATTCATTCTCTAATTTGTGCCATAGATCTATAAGCTCTCCCTCTTATCCCGTATCCGATGGTCTTTATGATGTGACTATTAGAAGGGTTAATGCTACAAGGAGTGAGGGAGAAAGGTTGGTTGAGATGCCAATTATGGCTATGTGACTTGGTAGATTTGAGATGTTAAACTTTGATGTTGTCTTTAGTATGAATGATGCTTCATTTTTGCCTTTATGTTATGATAGATATTTAGAAGAATTTGTGTAGACTTACTCCGAAGGGAGGGAGATAGTGTTCCTACCTAGCAAGGTGATTGTGAGGCTATGTTTAGTTGTTGGTAGAACCCGGCTTAGTCATGATGAGTTTTGAGGTATGATGATAGAGTGGTTGAATAGGGTGTTTAAGTAATGCCTAGATGGGTTGAGTGAAAAGACTCCTCTAAGAAGGGTAGAAATGTAAATCACCATGGTTTAGAATCATCTTGTGTGATGGATATAAAAGCTTAAGTGATGACTTGCTCCTGCCTTAGAATTGAAAGAAGTGATGCTTAAAAGAGCTAGTATAGGCTTGCTCCCAAGGGAGGGATAATGTGCTTAGATAGCAAGGTTGTTGAGTATCCTTGATGTTCATGAATTAGGGTTGATAGAAAATTTCACCTTGAGGGGTGTAGTGAGTATAAGAAGTTTAGTCCCGATTTGTTAGGCTCATGTGAGATCTTGAGTGGTGTTAGTAAGGTTGCTTGTGAGCTATAGTTTCTTAGTGGGAACCTCTCTAATGTAGAAGTACCGGTAGAGGTCTTAGACCGGCAAGTTAAGAAAGAGAAGAACAAAGAAGTTGTTCCATGAAGTAGTTTGGAGTGTTCTTTAGTAGAGAATTTGGTTAAGAGTGCTACGTTTAAGGCCAAGGGCCAATGAGATGTCCCAATGTCCTCATCCTTTCCTTCTACTCCTAATCTAGCTTGAGATGATAGGTTCCTCTTGATTTGCTTTTATATGAAGTCATGTGTGAATAGTATGTTTCCATGATCTTCTTATGTGATGCATGTTCATGAAATGCTTAGGTCTTAATAGAAATGACTTATATGCATTGTTTCCTCATGTTGTAGTGCATTTGAATAAGACTTGCATATAGACTTCATGAGATGATTATATAAGCATGCCTTAGTTTTGGAGTTGAAAGATTCCTCCTTGTATAGATGCATTTTAAGAGTGATTTGAATTTAGGCTCCATGAGTGTGTGTTGAGCATGTTTTAGCTAGGAGATGTTAGTTCCTCCTTGAAAATAAGTAGGTATAGAGTTTCATGCATTTTTGGGTTGGTGGAAGTAGTTCCTACTCCCTTGTGTTGCATTGAATGTGTTTAGCTTGGAATTGAAGTTTTTTTCCTTGGTTGTGTGCATTTAGATGTAGTGCATGCATGATGGGATGTTAGCTTAAAGTTATGACTTTAATAAGTGTTTAAAGTGTCATTCGAGGATGAATGTTCCCAAGTGGGGATAATGTAACACCCCAAAAATTAGTGAGTTGAACTAGTGAGTTCGAGAGCCTTTCGTAGGATTTTTGTGTGTTGTATGAAGATTAAAACTCGTAGAAACGATTCCCGTACTTAGAATGATGTGTTTAGGGGTTAAACATCAGGGTACAACCCCCCAAGGAGTCCTTGAGGGGGACCCCAAAAGCAGCCCCTAATCTGCAAATCTGGGCAGACCTACGCTTGGCCACCTACGGCAAGTAGGTGGACCCACGCCCCATAGGTGGGGGTCATGGGTCAAAGACTGCATTGGTCTGCAAATTTCAAACCTCATATGCAACCTACGAAGGGACCAGTACGATCCGTCAACCCACCTACGGTCCGTAGGTCTTGGCAGTTTTGGAGTTTTAGTTTTTAAGTTGGGACTTAGGGGTTAAGTTAGTAATTAATTAGGGGTTAAGGGAGGTCGGTTAGTTAGTTAATTAGCCACATACATAAGCCTAAAAAGACCCTAAACTAATTCATTTAACTCATGTTAGTTAATTAGCCACATACATAAGCCTAAAAAGACCCTAAACTAATTCATTTAACTCATTCATCTAAGACCCAAAAATACTCTCCAAATATTCTCTCTCTAGAAGAAGAAGAAGAAGAAGAAGAAGAAGAAGAGGAAGAGGAAGAGGAAGAGGAAGAGGAAGAGGAAGAGGAAGAGGAAGAAGAAGAAGAAGAAGAAGAAGAAGAGGGCAGTGGTTCACCATTGATTAAAGCTTTGTTTAGGGATTTGAAAGGAGTTATGTGAAGCTTAATCATCTATATGTTCTTCCATCCATAGAGCCCCCATATTTTCCCCCACTTGTGAAATCAAAAACCCAATTCTAACTAGGGTTGTACTTGCATTGTGGGCAGGGTTTGGGTGTGATTCCAATCTAGTGGATAACATCCAATTATGATTGACTTAGATTTGTTTAATGATATTATGATGATTTCATGTGATTTTTATGGTAAACCATAATCTAAATTGATGAATGTGATCTTTGTGGATTTATGCCATTAGACGCAAAGTTGAAGGTTCAAAGGTGATCTTCCTAAATCAATATCTTGTATACTAATTGATTGTAGTTAGGATCATCTAATGATGAATTGAAATAGACTTGATTGAATAGGAAGGATCTTGACTTGTAAAGTTAGAATTGAACCTTTATGAATCAATTATGGCTAGAATCACTTAGCAGTAGAGAATGTGATTGAATATATTGAAATTAGACATGAATTATGATAGGATGAAGTTAAACTTGAAAGTAGGGCTTGTAGCCATAATTGTTATGGCTTTGGGGGTAAAGTCAATATGATGTGATCTTGTTGTGTATTCTTTTTCTCTTACACACTTAGGCATGAATTGCTAGGATATCCAAGGGTTCTCTCACATAGAAGGATTCTAGGTTTGCTTAATAACCTAAAATGAATCAAAGCATGTTAGACTAGAATAGCTTGAAGTTGTGACATTTGTTCCCTACATGTATAGCTTGGCTTAGTAGGATAAGACCAAGGTTGATAGCTTGGGATGGAGGATTCATTCTCTCCTAACGATAGCTTGACTTAGCATTGTAGAATGTATGTCATGGTAGCATGAGTTAGGTGTAGTCATGGTAGCCTAGGATTGAGGATTTATACTCTCCTATGGGTAGCTTGAACTAGCATTGTTAGGATGCCTTTATGGTAGCTTGACTTGGTTTGGCCAAGACCATTTCATGGTAGTTTTGGGATAGAGGACTTATACTCTCCTAAGGGTAGCTTAGGATTGAGGATCCCTACTCTCCTAAGGATAGCTTGACCTTGCATTGTAAGATGCATGTCAAGCGTAGCTTGAATTAGGTTAGTCATGGTAGCTTGGGATTGAGGACTCATACTCTCCTAAGGATAGCTTAGGATTGAGAATTATAATCTCCTAAGGATAGCTTGAATTTATACTATGGTATACTTGTAAGGGTAGCATGACTTAGTTGGTTTAGGACTATTTCATGGTAGTTATGATAGGACACTTGTACCTTTCCTAGAGTAGCTTGGACTTGCATGATAGTGTGTCTTCCAAGGTGGTTAGCTTAGCTTAACCTAGTTATGTTACTAAGATGATAGCATCGTCTAGCCTATTAGGGGGTTATTCCTTGGTAGCCTTGAAGAGGTAAATAGAATAGACAGATAAGTCCCCAATTAGTGAACATTAATGATAGTCTAAAAGAGTACTTAGTGTGGATAGTAGTATGGGATGTTATCCATACATGGCACAAGTATGACTTGAGGCTAGTTGTGAAGGGTTCCCTTATGTAGTATGACTTAGCTTGGGTTGTTGCCATAGTTTCCCTCCAAGATATGATTGACTAAGGTGGTAGTTCCCTTGTCTATATGAAGTAAGCTATAGTAAGACCAAAAGGAGGGTGAATATGACTAAGATGACTTCAAGGCTATACTTAGTGTGAAGGGTAGTATGGGATGCCTTTCATGCATTGCACAAGTGTGTCTTGAGGTTACTTTGGAGTATAGTACCCTTATGGTAAAGATGACCAAAAGTCTATTATGCTTATATGATTATGAGTTGTCTCCTATGCTCATCAACTATGTCTTATGTTGACTTATGTTTATATGAAGCTTATGTTGGAGACCATGCTATGATTGTGATGATTAGGTTATGAATATGTTATTATCTCTTATGCTTATGTCTTATATTGACTAACCATTTTGAGATGCTCTTATGATGTTGTGCTAGCTTTCATACTTGTTACATTTTGTACTAACGCATATTGCCTACATTCTAATGAAATGTAGGGTTGAGGAGATTGAGTTGCTTTGAAGCCTAGGTTTCGAAGGGTCAAGAAAGGTTGAAGAATTGGTGAGTCCTCATAGCTTCGAGGACAAACCCTTATTTCCTTTATGTCTTTTCTTTATTTTTTTAGACTTTGTATGGGTTGCGTCCCAAAGACTTTTATTCAAGATTTTAATAGATGGTTTGAGACAAAGGTTTTATTAAAGATTTCCGCTTGCTTTTATGAAATATGACATTGATTGTAAAAGTTTTAAATTGTTCTGTGTTTTCTTTTCTATTACATATGTTATGATGCTAAGGGCTTGTATTAGACCCCTTTGGGGTCGAGTACTCCGTGTTACGTCAAGGGGTACCCCTGGGTCATGAAAAATCCCCTCGATGTCCACCAAAGTTATCTCTTGACACCCCTAACACCTCTCTACTTCCCTAATACAACTAGCTATCTTATCCCACATGCCTTCCACATCTCCACTACCCCTTCAAGCCTCATTTACGTCAACTTCTCCTTAATCACACGAGATAGGGCAAGTGTCAAATCACCTCATGTAGTCTTAGATTGGGCATATAGATTTTTCTTCCTCCTCCCTTTCTTAATCTCCAAGTCCATCACCAAAACCTATGTTGAGTACTAAGATTCTCGCTCGAAATAACCTTGCAATCCTTACAAAAACTTTTATCACTTTTCCTCAAAAGCAAGTAATCTATTTGAGTTTTAACCACAATGCTAGGAAAGATAATCAAGTGGCCGGTCATTTGTCTTCATAAAGTACGAGTTAGCTATCAGTAATACAAAAGCTCTAGCAAAATTTAATGGAGAACACATTTTAACTCGAATTGTTAGAAGTGCTATCAGTGCAAGTTCAAGTTCGATATCATCTAAATCAATACACTTAAAAAAAAAAGCTTTCGAGTTAGTATGTTGATGAGGTTAATAAACTCACGCTAATGATATATATACTTGTAGGCAGGGGCAGAGCTAGAGCCGACGAAGGGTGGTCAGCCGAACACCCTTCGCCGGAAAATTAGATTGTGTATATAGATAAAATATTCTTTATTATGTGGATATATGAGTAAATGAACACCCTTAAATACAATAAAGTTTTGTGATCCAATGGTAAGAGTACTCAGTTAAGGACCTAAGGTCCCTGATTCTATTCTTGCCTACTGTGTTACAATAAAATCTTTTTTTAAAAAAAAGGAAAAAACAGAAATATTTGTCCGGAAAAAATTCACCCTTTTAGAATTTGAATACCCTCAACTAAATTTCTGACTCTGCCACTGCTGATAGGTATTGCAACTTACGCACCATACCCCATTGTTGCTTGAGTTCCATGTGACAAGTATCCTCTCTCCTAATGTCAGATGAAGAGTTCTTTACACTGAAATAATGATTCTGGTAAATTAAGAAGAGTTCTTTACACTGAAATAATGATTCTTGTAAATTGTAAGGGAAGATTATTGCATTGTCAAAGTTATCAATGAACTCTCTTGCTTGGCTAAATGATTTTTTTTACCGACACTTTGTTTAGATAATTATTATTATTGTTTCTATCTTTACTTAACAATGGATTTAAATGATAAAACATAATTAAATTTAATTAATAAATATAATACTTAAACTAACAATACAATACAATCGTTTAACAATCAGTTTTTAGTGGCTAGTTTGTTGCCATATGGAACAAGAATCATATTTGATTAACCATAACTAAAAGGTTATCAGTATATTTTATTTATTTATTCATTCCTTAATTTTATGAACTAAAATTACACATTTTAATTAATTAAAGGTCAAATATGCCAAATCATATAATACAAAGATTAAAATCACAATGAGATAATTGCTTGAGGACCAAAATTACTATTTTCCCTTTACCTAATATAATTAAAAGATAAAATACAGTCTCGAATTATACATGTATCTTGAAAGTTTTCTATGTGTATAATATACATAGTTATATGTAAAATTCATTTCTTTGCCTAGATATTTTTACTTTATTCTAATATTTTTTTATTATTAATATTGGTTATGTAATTTTTAAAATTATAATTATGCATTTGTGATGTTTACCATCTTTTTTATATTAATAATATCCATTTAAATTCATTTACTTGTCTAATTGCTACTAAGTTATATGTTCAAAGTATATTTAGTGTGATAATTCGTTTCTGTATTTAAGACTTTGTTTGATTAATTTTTTTTTAGGTATAACGTTTGTGAAAATTCAAAATTTTCTAAATATAACATTTCCATGAGTTTTATTTATTAATATGATAAAAGGAGATAACTTGCTTAAAAAGAAATTATTTTCACTTTTATTTAGACAAAAAACAACGATAATATTAATTAAGAACTAATAATAACTTAAGAATAAAATAAATAATGTATAATAATTAATTAAGTTTTAAATTTTAAATTCCACTCAAAAACATCTAGAAAGGAGTACTAGATGAAAGAGGTGTTATGGCTTCCTTCATCAATTTGTCCAAACAAAAAAAAAACTTGGAACACATCTTTTGTTGGTTGTGTCATGTGTGTTACCAAAATAATTTGTTTAGTTAAGGGCCTGTTTGGCCATGCGATATGAAATGATGATATGATATCATAATATGAAATTATGAGATGAAAATGAAGTTTTGTTTGGACATGCGATATGAAATTTGTGTGTTTTATATTTTCTAATAAACATAATAATCCTATAAGTTGTAAAACTATTAAAATAACTCAATTGTTTATTCAATCTTATCAAATAAATAAAAATTTATAAAATCACATAATAAATTATTACAAAGCTATTTATTCTCCACTTAAGTAACTATTTCATCTAATATTAATTGATCAAACTTTAATTCAATAAAAAAAATTGAACATAAATTTGTAGTGTACTAGTATTTAATATAATTCCCCCACATTGTACAATCAATCTCCTCACGTTGAACTTGCATTTCTAGATCATATAACCAAGAAGACGAACCAACATTGTTACTTTGAGTCATTTGTTGGTCAATATCATCCGCAACTATATTTTCATGCTCATAGACCATAAATATTTCATCACTTCTTTGATATTCTCGCAAATAACTATGTGACACTGTACAAGTTATGACAATTTTCACTTGTGTGTCAATATCATAATGATTCATGCCTTGTTTCACTTGTGTGCAATTACACATTTCCAGTGCATTAATTTCATGCTAAAATCAAACATACTGAAGTTGTAATTATCAAACATACATGCATCACCAATTTGGTCATTTTTCACATTAAATTGTTTTAAACATTTTCATATGTGGCCGAAAGAAAAGTTTTTTTTTTATTATTATGAAAAACCAAAAAAATATTACTCCCTTGGTTCCTATTTGTATTCATCAAATCAATTCTTACTTTATCATTTATATTCACCAAATTTAAAGTAATAATGAATTTTATGTTGGTGAGGATAATAAATTTTAAAAAGTAATGATGTGATTATAAATTTTATTTACATATGAAATAAATAGTTAGTAGATATAAATGTGGGATTATTTTAACAAAATATAAATTTGTGAGTCAATTTTCATATTTAAAAAATCTCAAATCATGATATGAAATTCCCATATCATGATTTTTGGAAAATATGATATTCCATATCATGATATGAAATCATGAGACGAAATCAACGTAAAATCACATGTCCAAAAATTTTATTTTACGATTCTATATCGTAATATGGTATCGCATGACAAAAAGCCTACTTACCAGAGGGAATGGTTTGGCATTAATATTTTGAAGGCCAAACCCATCGGTGGCCTCCTAAAGTTGGCAACAATTTTCACTTAGACACTTTAACTAGACTTTGTTCATTTTAGACACCTCATGTCAGACCCCGTTGTGTCATTTTGACACTTTTTTCACAAGTACCTATTGACTCCAAATGTGTGTTAACCAAGCGCGTTCATGTAGATTAGATGTCCAAATATATCATGTGAACTCATTTAAAGTCTATCATATTAAAGAGAAAAAATAAGAATCAAAATACATGACAAAATAACCAATGAATAAATGACATGTGGTCTTTTTATTCAAAAATAAATAAATAAAATATTTTCACAAATTTAAAGAAAAATATAATATCCCACAACTTCCTCAGTCATCTTCTATATTGTACTACTTCATTTTTATTATTTTTTAGGCCTTATTTTTTCTGCCATAAACTCACACCCTCATATTCCTTCATTTTCATTGTCTTTTCCGTCACACCCACATCCACACAGTCACCTTCCACATTTTATTTTTCCTTTTTCATATTTTTTTCTGTCATATTCACTTTGATATTGACTGTCTTCTTCACTGTGCCTTCCCTCACATTTCTTCTTTTGATTTAGGGTTAAGAGGTGCAAATGTATAAAATAATTGTTCGTATTTTAAAATTGTGTCTCTTTTTCTTTAATTGTATGATATTTATAGCTTAATAGAGCTAAAGATTAGTGAGATTAACATATACATTGTAAAAACTGAGACTTTTTGGCGCCTATTTTTGTTAACTTGAAATTTTGAGTTGTTGGGTTGTATGTGGGCAATTGAGACCATAGATACATTTAATTTGAAGAATTCTTTTTACCTTTTTTTTTAAAGAATTATTGTGGTTGAAATTTACATGATTTGGAGTATTGTTGATATGGGTTCAATTTCTTGTTTCTTTTTGGGTCTACCTTAGCTTGTAATACGAAATATAAATTGAAATTATTATAACAAAATTTTAATCTCCATTGAAGTACTTTAAGCTTTGAAAAATAATGGGAGAGATAGTGACTATAAAACGAGAAAGAAGAACAGAAAAAATAATATAAAATAGGCTAAATAAGCCCTTCACGTGTCTATAGCAATTGTATCACACTTACTTTGTCATGTCAGTAGAAAGTGTCAAAATAACATAACGAAACCTGATATGAGATGTCTAAAATGAACAAAATCTGATTAAAGTGTCTAAGTGAAAATTACTACTCCCTCCGTCCCATTTTATGTGGCAACATTTGACCGGACGCGGAGTTTAATAAATAAATAAAGACTTTGAAATGTTTATCAAATTACCCTTTAAAAAGTAGACTCGTTTTTATCTCTCCTCATAAATGTATTGGAGTATTATCCTTAATATTAAGTGGGACCAATAAAAGTAAAAGAGGAATTGTACCTTTAAATATTTATCATATAAGAAAATGTGACATTCTTTTTTAGACTGATCAAAAAGAAAATAATGTCACATAAAATGAGACGAAGAGAATATCAATTTTAGGGGATCACCGATGTGTTTGACCTATTTTGAATGTTAAATTGGAGAGAGCAACCATTTGATCTTATCCATAGAAATGGTGGGAGCCACCACATGACAGCGAATTTGCAGTCAACAAAATGCATCTACGTGTTCAAACCCTTGTCCCACGCAACCGACACCTTCCTGCTCTTTTTTTTTTCACCTAATCGATACGAACATTATAATAATACACTAATATGATATAAATTACTCATATTGAATATTATTTCACATTTAATACAAAATACTAGTGTTATGAATCTATATAACAATTTAAAATATTTTAGTATATGTATTATTATCAAACTATGTTTACGAGTATTAAGCAAGTAATATCACATTTATTTAATTTAGTTGGATATATGTGTGTTATGATGAAGTTCTAAATTACTTTGACCAAGTAGTGTTTGACCAGAATCCTAAATTGATGCTAACGTTGTATTGTTTTCACTTCCTTGCAATTTCCAATTGGTTTGGGTTGACTTTATCTTCTCATGCACACATTTGACTCCTCTCATTTCCTTCTAACAATAAATATCCCATTATCTTAAATTTTACATATTATTCGGACCAAATCAAATTAATATCACAAATATCTTTAAGTTGTGTAAAATTGCTCTTTTATTTTGCATTTAAATTTTCTTTTTCCTTTAGCTAATTACACTATTTATTTTGTTAATGTTATTATTCTTTGCATTGCTTGATCGATTATATAAGCATAATATTCAATAATGCATACTATTAATGGTTAAATTAATTACGCTAACATTATTTTTATCAACCGTTTGAATTGTTGAATAATTGTGCATTGTACATACGATTAGAATATAAATAATACCGTATAATATTTATTACTGATATCATAATAATTATTTGATATGCATACAAATAATATTAAATATGATATATAATTAATATAAATATTATTCTCTCTATTTAATGTATTAACTGAATTGTTGACGCTTTTTTCATTGTTCAAATTTCAATATGGTTGTTCAATTTTATTTTTTTCATATTTGACCTTTTCTTTAATGAAGTTTGATATTTTCTAGGATATAAATTGCACTACATATAAGGTAACTTTTATGATTCTATAAAAGGATAATAGTAGAAAGTATGATTTAAATTATATTCTTGAATATTTTTCTTAATAAGTGTGCATTGTTTCACAAATTTAGTTAATATAAAATAAGAAAGAGTATCACATATATAATTAAAATAAATACTATCAAAACTAATGCAAACTTATTCGAGTCTAGTCCATATTAAGTTAATTGATAAAGCAGGATACAACTAGGGGTGTTCATGGTTTGGATAAAAATCGATCCAAACCGAAAAATCGAATCAAACCGATAAAATAAAACTGATTTTATTTGGTTTAGGTTTGGTTTTAGATTTTTAAAAATCGATAATATTTGGTTTGGTTATTATTTTATTCGAAAAAATTGAAGAAATAACCGAACTAAACCGATGAATTATATACATATATTTTATTAATATACATACTTAATATATTATTTTTATAAACAATTTTAAAGATCTTATATATTTTTTCATTATAATTTACTTATTGAAAGCAAAAATGCCCAAGGTGAAAAATTTTATTTTATTGATTTCATGTATAAGATTGTCTATGACAATTCTTTGTGAGATTGAAAATGTTAATGTATCTTCCTGCTAAGCCAATATAGTGAATTTTAAAGCTTTAATCATAATAAATTCAGTGATTGAAAGTTCAATAATTTCAGTCATTCTAACTATTTTTTTGTTTTGAATGGATTGTTGTCACTTTTTTCACATTTTGAATGAATTTTTTCTTTTATTTTTGTTTATGGTTAATAACCGAATAACCGAATCAAACCAAATCGAAACCGATAACCACAAAACCGATAAATGTATATTGTATTTGGTTTGGTTTGGTTTTGATAATTTTAAAACCGAATAAATTGGTTTGATTTTGATTTTGACCAATAACCAATTCAAACCGACCCGTGAACACCCCTAGATACAACAATTAAAAAAAAATGTAAAGACATAAATCAAATGGCTATGTTTGATTATTTTTCAAAAAAATATAAAATAATGAAGAACTTCATTAAATAAAAGATAAAAGAATATGAATAATTCCCTCTAATAGACTATAGAAAAGACGTTAAGATATCATATTGGAATAAACGGTCAAGATGGGATGTTGAAACCAGTAGTATTCGGTTATTATTACAGCGTGATGCAGGCTAGTAATCCTCAGTTTCTAGTTTAAAAGAAAATGAAAAGATAATGTTGTTTAATTATCCAACTTGTAGTATTCTATTTCTCTCTCTCTGTCTGGATAAAACTAAGGCTCTCTTTATATTCCATTTTTCGTCCCTCTCTCTCTCTAAACTCTCATACCAGTATCAGTTTTCTCTATCTATAACTTGTTTCAGATATGTCGATTGTGTTGGGAAGAAATAATTCAAGTGATCATCGGATCGAACCTTCTGGATTCACCGCCCACGGAATGACGTCTATTCCGATCTATAACTCGCCGGAGTTCGGCATCGGAGATCCTCGGGACCAGGAGGACGATCGGAGTTCTTCTTTCTCATCTTCTTCCTCTTCTTCATCGATCGGAAGAAAAAGTGATGACTCTCCGGCCGGTAGATCATCATCGGACGGGGATGGCGAAGAAGTACAGAGTTCATTCAAACCTGGAGGTTTGGACAATTTGGAGACCTTAGTGGAGGTTTTTCCTGTCAAGTATGTCGATTTTTTATAACTGTTGATTTTGTCTTCTTTTTTCCCCTGTTTTTGTTAGGTGAAAATATTTCTTATGTTTTATTTTTTTAAGTTATTCTAAACTCGAAATTCCAAGACATAGTTTAGGTTATAAAGAGAGCGTTTTGATGATTTCTTTAGTCATTAATTTAATTTAACTAAATGGTTGTTCCGCCATACAAGCACACTCTAAATGAACTACACACAGATCTGCAAATGTTTGGTCGTTTTTCTGCAGTTAATTTGGGGATTTATGGTTAATCTGCTATCTCTTCATGATCTAATGACATTTATAACTATCAATGTTGCTTTAATTTGTAGTTTGGTTATGTTGCTGAAACTTTGAGGAAAATTAGCCAAAAATGTTAAAAGGTGACGAAAAACTGACAGTGCTAGGTGTATTTTGCAGTAGGTATGTTGGAATGTTTGTGAATGCATCAGTTAGATGGTTTCTGTATTAGGAACTAAGGATCAACTGTTGATGTGGCTTGTACAGTCTCTCTAGGTTATGTATGTTGCAAGGTCCTTCATTTTGTGGGTTAAGGACTTGGTGTGGGTTTTAATCATAGTTGACCCGCTTTAAAAATGTCAAAGCTTATTCTTTTCCATAGAAAATTTCAGAGTTTAAACCTTAGTTCGGATTTTTGGTCTGATGATCTTTAAGTTACAAGTATGTTTCAGTAAGTTCATTTCATGTAGGATGGTTATTTGTTATGGTAAGCTTGATGGAAGTGTGAACAATTCTGGTGTTGACATTTTGGGATGTGGTTTTGGGGGTATGAGTGATGGATAATTAAGTCTTTGCACAATGTATTGCCTGGATGTTAAGAGCTAAACTACTCGACCTCGAACACTCATCTGTATGTTAAAGATCTTCCATACACGGACATCCAGGAAATCATGAGATATGAAGACACTTATTCCTTTCATGGGATTTAAAGCACGTGTGTAATGTCTTTGAGAATGTATTTGATCAATCTGGGTTTTTTCCTGTTCAACGCTCATGTGAAATGCTTTTGAGCATCTTATTTGTTAGTTTGGTTTTGTTCCTTGGAGTATGGCTAAAATGCCGTGTGAATATGGATGATATCAGACTCCACTGTCTTTATTACTGAAAGTAAAGGAGGCTGATATTCTCCGGACTCCTGAGTTGCCTTAGAAGCTTGTTTCATCACCTAGTATATATTGTTGTGTACTTGATTTATTAACTGGAGAATTGATTGTTGGTTTCAACTACTTTTCTTATTGTTGCAAAAATTCGCATGTTCTCTGGACTGATCTGAAATCTTAGCCTTGGAACTTTATTTGTTTTTTTAGTATTCGAGTATTCTCTATGAAGATGGTTTGTCTGGAGTTTAAATGTTCAAGAATTTTGTTGTTCATAAAGAGCAATCTATTTGTCCTATCATCAACCACTAATTATGTCCGTCTTCCCTTTTCCAGGAGGAGCATATCAAAGTTTTATGCTGGTAAATCTAAATCTTTTACCAGTCTAGCAGATGCGGCTTCAATTTCCTCTGTAAAAGAAATTGTCAAGCCAGAGGATGCATACACCAGGAAACGCAAGAATCTGCTTGCTCACAACAATTTCTTTGGCAAAAATCATAGTTACCTCCCAGGTATGGGTAATGGTGGGATTTACAAGAGACCGGTCAACTCTAGAAGTTCATCAGCTCTAGCTGCAAGTGTGAGCTGCTCTGACAGCAACTATAGTTCCGAGTCTTTGAACTCAAGCCCATCATCACCTTGTCTCTCTCGTCCTCCTCTTCCTCCGCAGACACGAAGGTGTAGGAATGAGTCGTCATTATCTCCTCCTGAACAAAAATTGAATGCATGGAGGTCTTTCTCCTTGTCTGATCTGCAAGGTGCTGCTGCTGCTGCAACTCCCAGCTTAATGGGAATAAAGGAGTAAAGACAATAGCTGTATTCTGTGTCACCCTATGAAGCCAAATTGAGATTTGTTTACATGGTGGTTGGCTTACTTATTAAATCAGTCATAGGTTTGGTTCGAGTCTGGCGCTGTCTGCCCATTGTAATTATTGGTCCACCCATCGTCTAGTCATGTTGTTATCCTAACAATGTTACTTTTTTCAATATACATTTTAAACCTTTGCATTCCTTGTTTCTTTAATGTGTTTTGTCTTGCGCCATTAGATAAAATGAAAAAGGATTATGTGGTGTAGGACTCTTGAGGATTGTGTGGTGCAAGACTCTTTCGTCCTCCCTCCGCCCTCCGCGTCTTGTTCGATGCCGTTGAGTATGGGTACTTATGTTGCCAGGTATTGCATCAGATGAGAAAGTGGGAATGTTTGTTTTGGTATTGCTGAAATAGATGTTCAATTGTACTACTACTGGAATGACAGTTGGAGACTGCCTAACCTAAATGGGGAACTTGGGATAGGGAAAACACATAGGATTAGTCAACTGATCTTTTCTGTGGCGTTGATTCAATCAATATGATATGTTCACTATTTCCATTGCGTACAAAATTAGATCTGTTCAACGAAAATATAAGGATTTGACTGTCAACTTTTCTTTCCAACAACATTGCTACTACAGTTTCCCATTATATAAGGGAAACATTTAACATTCAGGCCGATATTAGAAATGCTAGGGTGAGTAGGGTGTCTGAACGAGTTGAGCTAAATTTGAGAATGTTCAAAGGGAAAAAACTCAAATATGTTATTGAATTTTCAGAAAAAGCTAATTTATGTCATTCGTTAAAAATTTGACAAATTTATATCATTGTCGTTTAAGAAAAGACTTATTTATGTCATTATTTCAACTCCAATTTTGTAAAATTATTTTTATGCCCCAAACATCTTTTAACACTTCAATTAGAGTTTTAGATCAAATGTACTTTTTTTGCTTTTCTTCCTCGAAAATACCAAAAACACATGAAGAATATCAACAACTCCCAAATTTCCAACATTTTCAATTCTTCACGAAATCATCTCAAATTTCAGTCACAACATTAATTTTTTTAAAGAAAACCAAAATTCTAATTATTTGTTGAATTTAAAAAAATTATTCAAAAAAAATGAAAATCAGTCCCAAAATTTGAAAAATCTGCTTTGGTTCATATTTTTGTTGTTATTTTTTACCTTAGATCTTTGTTTCCTAGTGTTTTTTGAGTCTATGTTCAAAATTTCAAATGATTTAAAGTTGTGGAAAAATTGTAGTACTAAAAAATGTTGAAGTTTTGAAACTTTGAAGAAATTTCAAGTGGGTCTTGTTGAGTTGGCTCAAATTCGAGCAAAAAAAATATTGAGTTTTGGTATCTAGCTCGAAGGGAAACTACTCTTGAAATTTGAAGTGATTTCGTGAATAATTGAAGAAGTTTAAAATTTGAGAGTTGTTAATGTTCTTCATGTATTTTTGGTGTTCTTAAAGAAGTAAAGCAAAATGAGTACATTTGATCCAAAACCCTCAATTGAAAAGTGTTAAAAGTCGTTTGAGGTGTATAAAATGATTTTGCAAATTTGGAGTAAAAAAAATAATGACATGGATAAACTTTTTCTTAAACGACAATGGTATAAATGAGCCAACTTTTAACGGATAATATAAATAAGTCTTTTTTGCATATTTGTCATTGACCTGCTTATATGTTATTTGGGCTAAAAAGCCGATTGGGCTAAAGTGAGCTAAAATTTGGTAATAATCCAGTCCGCCAAATCTTATTTAAGTTTTAAAGTCAAAGTTTGCTTGCTTATAATTTGCTTGAGTACCTAATACATTCCCCTTTTATATTATGACTGTAAAGAGTAAATCAAATAAAAAATTGTCTTTTTAAAATATTTATGCAAAGTTTTCTATGGATCAATTTGGCCATATAGTCATATCAAAATACGATAAACTATTTTATTAGACATACATAACTATCATATATACTAATTTTATCTCTACTTTTAAATAATTACATATATTACTACTTTTAATATTTTATTCCATATATTATATATTGAATATACGACCAATACCCATATCCCTTAAAACTAGGATTGATTAATTATCTTTACATTTAAACTCTAAAATTAGTGTTTTAATTAAAAACAAATATCTTTCTCTAAGAGAGTATGAGTTAGGGTAAAAATCAAACTCTAACTCTTCCTCTTCCCTTGATCAGTCGAAATTTACTGAGAAGAAACACTCCATTAAAATGGATGTTCTACAGCTTGTCAACACACACATCAAATATTTAGCCTTTGATTTTCTCACTCTCAAACCAATCCCCAACGAATTCACCATTTTTTCTCGCAAGGCCGGAGACACCTCTCGCGCGCAGAGACAATGGATATCGTTGTAAACAGAGATTTCAAGCCCAATAGATTTATCAAATTCGACATTGACGACATTTTACCGATTTTTGTGTGCTATAGTCCATGGATTTTTGGTGATCCAAAATTCCGACGTCATTTTTGTCGAAAATTTTCATGGACGTCCGTTAAGACCTTAGTTATGGAGCCAGTTGGCCCTGACGGCTAAAACGGCCCATTTACAAGGTCAAATGAGCCTCGGAGCAGGTAAACCCCCCATTTTTACTGATTTTCGTGTGCTATAGTTCACCATCTTTTTTATGGTACCGGTTGCATACCTTGTATTCTATGGATCAACCAAGAAACTTCACATCACTTCTCCCGTCGGATGTAGGCGCAGTGAGCAACGTCCGATGAATCAAAAGGTGAAGCAAATACCATCGCGGTAAGATGCTCTGACCAGCCACGAACGTAGTCAAAAAAATTCAATAAGTGAAAATTGATGTATCTGATACATTATTGAGATATGATTATGTATCTAGTTTTTATCAGTGTGTCTTATTAAGTTTGTATGTATCTAATGAATATATTGAAGATTTACGTATTATTGAAAATTTACGCATGTATTTGACACAATTTGTTATGTCATGTATTCGAGTCTTGTCATATGTATCTTAATATTATCATATATATTTGTTATGTTATTACAATGCATCTAACTATTTTTGTATTTAGCTAAGATACATGTTTTTGGATATAACGTATGAAAATGATACTTGATACATAAAATTATACATATAAAAGATACATGAAATAATATTAGATCATATAAATAAATACATGAAATTATCACTAGATACTTCTATGATACACATAAATGTACTTGTATTATACTCATGTATCTAAGTGTTTAATTTGTTGGATACATTATTTATTGATAATAGATACATCAAATTAATGAATTTATTATTTTAAGAGTAATAAAATAAAACAAATCAAATTATTTGACCAAGATATACATATTTTTGTCTTTTATTAATAATAATGAATTTATTATTTCAAAAAATAATAAAATTAAATAAAATAAGCATAGATACACCCCTTGAGTTCCGCCTTATGTTAAGAGATTTAATTAATTTAAATTGTCAAAATTAATTGTCCATGTATTTTGAAAATCCTCAATTACTCATCTAATTAAGGAAATTCATTACAACCAATTAATTTAAATAAATAAAATATGTATTTTGATTTTAAAGTTCGGGAAATATATGTATCTCGCGGATATAGACTCATGCATCCTAAGCACGAAATATAATAGATGAAGTAATATTTGAAACTTTCGGAAATCTTAATAATTAGGACCTATACTAATGAGATTTATGTAGTTTGCTCAATTTAAAATAGGCTGAACTAAGCAAGTCAAGATAAGTCAATTAATAAAATAAGCTGATTATTTTCCCATCCAAACATATAGATCAGACGAATATTTAACACCCGCAATTATTGTACCTAAAAATACGAACTCGTATCAAATCAAGCTTCATTTTAGTACCTGGCCACAAGATAACCAAGATACAAGGGTAAAAATATATACTGGACAGTATTTAAAAAAATATTACACAATAGTAGCAGTATTACTTAGTTATCCTTCCATAGTAATTAAATCTTAACACATCATAGCACCTTCCAAATATTAAAAAAATCTTTCTATTTGGATAAACAAAAAGTACTCATATTTATGATATGAGAATATATATACTCTTATTTATGATATGAGAATATAATCTTGGTCGTGTAAAAAGGAATAAGGATAACGGTGCAGAGTCATAGTACGTTAGTATGTTTGAATTATATATGTAGTTAGTTTCTCTTTTCTTCAGGTCTCTTATGTTCAGTAAACTCCTTTCTCTTATATACTTGTATATGTATAAATACCACATATTATATCAATAATACTTACGCTTTCATAATCATATACAACTCTTATATGGTATCAAGAGCCTACTAAACACTCTGACGAGTACATCCGATCCTCTCTTGTTTTCCCCAAAATTCCAACTCTTTTCTTCTTTTTCCCCAGAATGTCTGCAACTTCCTCTTCCTCCTCTCCTAACTCTCCAGCAGTCACTCTCAATCAAGGGGTGTCGTTCATCTCTCTCAATCAATCTCTTTTAACCCTATGTCTTAGCTATCCCACAAGCTAACAGGAAGTGCAAACTATCCAACTTGGAAATCTCAAGTTACCACACTATTGTTTGGCTACAATCTTCTTACCTTTGTTGATGATTAACTTCCCATCCTAATTGTGCACATTCTGGACAAAGTCAATAACCAAATTCTTAACCCCAACTTGAGATTGTGGCAGCGACAAGATAGTCTTGTTCGCAATGCCATTATGGCATCAGTTGACGCTACAATCGCTTCCCTCATTTCCCATGCTTCCATTGCCAAAGAAGCTTGGGATATTCTCCAAACAACTTATGCGAGCAAATCGCACTCAAGAATTCTCAGTTTGCGCGATACTCTGTCGAATATCAAACGAGACGCATGTTCAATCAGTGATTATATGAGAGAAATGAACTCCATTGCAGATAATTTGGCCTGAAGTGGTTCACCCATAAACAACGAGGAACTTGTCATTAAGGTCCTGAGTGGTCTAGGTTCTAAGTACAAGAAGTTATCTGCAGCAATAAGAGCTCGCGATAATCCTATCACATTCGAAGAACTCTTTGATAAACTCCTTGCACAAGATATGTTCATCAAACATTCAGAACCTAAAGTCGACACACCCATGATCACTGTTTAATTTCATCAACATTCCACCAACAATGGTCCCAAAAATAGACAGCCTAACTCTTCCAATCGTAGGAACGCTACTCCATCATGTTCCTACAACTTTCGTAATCAATCTTCTGCCCCGAATAACAATTCATTCACCCAGTAGAATACCACCAAAAGCAACAATCAACGGGTCCAATGTCAATTTAGTGATAAGTTCGGTCACATTGCTAAGGTCTGTAGGTCCAAATCACATAGTGCTACTGAAGCGTATGCTAATTTTGTCAATCGTCACTCTTATGCTTCCAATTCCCCAAGCCCTTGGGTTGTGGATTCTGGAGCCTTTCATCATATTACAAACAACTCTCACTCTCTCCAGACTCCAACTGAGTTCTCTGGAACGGATGTGATAATTATTGATGATGTTATAAGAATTCCTATCACTTATGCTAGTAACACTACTTTATCTTCTCCTAATCTTACAACAGACTTTCTTTTAAAAAATGTTCTTTGTTCTCCATCTTTTAAAAGAAATAGTTGGTTTATGTTGCTCTATTTTATCGGCAAAATCTAACTTCCATTGAATTTTTTTCTTATTCTTTTGTTGTGAAGGATTTGAGCACGAGAGCATGTCTTCTTCAAGATAAGAGTAATGGTGATCTCTATGAGTGGCCTTCGGACATGACCAAATCACTCACACCTCGTCCTCAAGCACATTTTGTTGCATTAACATCTCCATCATTGCATCTATGACATGCTCGTCTTTGCCATCCTCAACCTCGTATTACCAAAGCCTGTGTCTCGTCTTTCAATCTACCAATGAACCATTACGAGTCTTTCACATTCTGTAATTCATGTTTATGCAATAAGAGTCATCGTCAACATTTGATAACAATTCAATTACAAGTTCTAGGCATTTTGATGTAGTTTACTCAGATGTTTGGGGTCCCGCTCCAACTATATCTTGATAATTTCATATTCTATGTTATTTATGTTGATCATTTCACGAAATATACTTGGTTGTTTCCTCTCAAATCCAAATCAGGTGTTAAGGAAATTTTCACTAATTATGTTCTAATGGTTCAAAACCAATTTCAATTGAGAATTAAAATGTTGTACACTGATGGGGGGAAGTGAATACATTGGCCTTAAATTCACTCTCTTGAACTTTGGGATCCAACATCTCATAAGTCCTCCATACACTCCCCAACTAGTTGGCACTCCCAAAAGAAAACATCGCCACGTTGTGGACACCACTTTAAATCTTCTTCACCATGCTTTTGTCCCTCTTAAATTTTGGTCCCTCGCGTTCCAATATACAGTCTACTGCATTAACAGGCTGCCAATACCACTTCTTGGTCTTAAATCTCCATTTTAGTGTCTCTTTAACACAACCCCAAACCCTCTTAAACTAAGGGTATTTGGTTGTCTTTGTTATTCATGGTTAAAGCCTTACGTCAACCAAACTTGATCCCAAGTCCAATCCTTGTGTATTTATGGGATATTCTGCTGCCACAAACAATTATGCTTGCCTAAACCTTGCCACTTTAAAAGTCTACATCTCCAGACATGTCGTATTCGTTGAACATATTTTTCCGTTCACAACCAACTATCCTCAATTCTCTCATCCACAAATCTCGCACGTGGAAAAACGGTTGTGTCCAGATGATCCCTCTAGTCCTTCCTCTTCCTCACAATCTCCTTCACATCTTGTTGTTGTAGACCCAATTTCAATTCATGTTACTACTGATTTGGTCAACTCCTGTCTACTCATGGATCGCACACTTAAGGCCATCAGGATGACGTACCAATCGGCTCTACTATAAGTCCTCGTGCACGCTCTTTGTCTTTTTCTCCTTCTCCAAGTACCAGTCCATATGCATCTCCACAACCAACTCCTAAAACACCATCAAATCAAATGGTCACTAGGTCTCAAAATAATATTTTCAAACCCAAAGTGATTTTGATTACCTTGCAACCTCCATCGTAAAACACCTTCCGCATACCCCAAATGTCTACAGTCAAACATCCAAATATCCTGAATGGCAGGCTGTTATGACAGAAGAACACATAACCTTACTTAAAAAATAAAATTTGGTCATTGATTCCATCTACTCCCTCTCAAAACATAGTTGGGTGTAAATGGGTGTTTCGTGTCAAACACAAGCCTGATGGATGCATAGAGCGTTATAGAGCCAGATTAGTGGTAAAATGATTCCATCAGCGTCCTGGAATTGACTTTCATTCCACCTTCAATCCAGTTATTAAAACCACAACTATTCGCCTTATCTTGTCCCTACATGTGTCTCTTAAATGGCCATTGCATCAACTTCACATAGGCAATGCCGTTTTGCAGGGTACTTTACATGATATTGCTTTCATGCAACAACCACCTGGATTTGTAGATTCTCGATTTCCCAATCACGTGTGTAAACTACATATATCTATCTACGGACTTCGCTAGACACCATGAGTATTGTATATTGAAATAAAGAAGTTTCTCTTATCATGTGGCTTTGCTCATTCCAAATCTGATGATTCTTTATTCATAAATGGTCTCCTAATTCTCTCATTATTGTTATGATCTATGTTGATGATATTGTTATTACAGGCTCTAATAACTCGCAAGTCCATGCAACAAATAAGTTATTGGGTGATAGATTTTTTATTAAGGATCTTGATCCTTTACATTTTTTTTCTAGGTGTTGAAGTTATACAAAATGATCATGGATTGACTCTCACACAAAGTGGCTTCATTACGGACATACTCAACAAGTTCAATATGCTGGACGCAAACAGTGTGAGCACTCCTCTGTCCACAAGTGAAATTGTATCCTTGGATGATGGTTCTCCTTCAGCAGACGCTACATTTTATAAGCAGTTCATTGGCTCATTGAAATACCCCACCTTCACACGATCTGATCTATGCTTTGCATTAAACAAGATCGCTCAATTCCAACACTCTCCATCAACTAAGCATTGACAAGCAACAAAGATGTTTCTTCATTATCTGAAAGGAACCATAACCTATGGACTTCACTTCAAACATGGTAACTCTTCTCGGTTAATCGCCTAATCAAATATAGATTGGGGTGGTATTCCTGACACTAGACACTCCACTTCAGCCTATGTTATTTTTCTTAGAAAGAATCCAATTAGTTGGTGCTCCAACAAGCAACACATTGTTGCCAAATCTTCAACAGAAGCGGAATACATGGTTGTAGCAAGTGCTATAGCGGAAATAAATTGGCTAACCAACCTGCTGCAAGAACTTTGGGTCAGGTTGCCTTGTCCTCCTAAGGTTTTTTGCGATAACATTGGTATCACTTACATGTGCCGTAATCCAGTCTTCCACAGTCGAATGAAACATGTTGCAATTGACTTTCATTTTATTCGTGACCAAGTGGAAAGTGGAAAATTTTCAGTTCATCACATTCCAACTGATGGTCAACTAGCAGATGCGTTAACTAAAGCACTTCCCAGAAGGTCCTTTGTCCACCTTGTTAGCAACATTGGTCTCAAACAAATTGAGCCAATGTTGAGGGGGCATAATAAGGATAAGGATGCAGAGTCCTAGTACGTTAGTATGTTTGAGTTATATACATAGTTAGTTCCTCTTCTCTTTAGGTCTCTTATGTTCAACAAACTCCTTTCTCTTCTATACTTGTACATGTATAAATACTACATATTGTATCAATAATACTTACGCTTTTATAATCATATACGACTCTTATAAAAAGGGCATACAAACAAGGATTAATTACTTGAGTGGATCTCTTTTAAAAATTAATTACTTATTTTAAATATACTCTTTAATTATTACCATTTATAGCAATATATAACAATACTATATATTTTATTAGATTTTTCTCTCTCTCGCCTCTTTCTTCTTTTTTTTCTCTCTCAGCTTTTTAATTTTTATTTCTCATTCTCGCTATTTCTCTCTTTTTTTCTTTATGTCGTTCTTTCTCCCTTGTTTTCTTTTTGTTACTGTTTCTTTTTTGCATTCTTTTTGTTACTTTTTTATTTCTTGCTTTTTTTGTTGCTTTTTCTCTCTCTTTTTGTTGTTTTTTTCCCCTTTCTTTTTCTCTGTCTACTATCTTTCGTAGAGTAGTCAATGATTTGTAGAATTAATAAAATTTATATCATAATTAATTAATTAAATAAATAATCTAATTGTAACAAATGAAGAGACATAATAAATTGTAAAATGAATTAAACTTGAATTAAAAATGTATTAATACATATTAAAGTTGAATTAGAAGAGAATTAAACATGAATGCAAAATTTAGCAAACGAAAGAGCATTCTATGATTTGTAAACTGAATGAATTTGTATCAATAATGAATTTAACAAGTAATTCAATCGTAACAAATCAACCAATAAATTGCAAAATAAATTAAAATTGTATTTAAAAGTGTATTGCACAAATATTAAAGTTGTATTGGAAGAGAGAATTAATCATGAATAAAAAACGTAACTAATGCAAGACTAGACAATGATCTATAGAATAAATTAAACTTGTATCAATAATGAAATAAACAAGTAATCCAATAGTAACAAATAAATCAAAAAATTGCAAAATAAATTGAATTGCTTTAAAATTGTATTACACAATATTAAAGTTGAATTAGAAGAGAGAATTAAGAATGAATGAAAAACGTAACTAACGAAAGACAAGACAACTATCTATAAACTGAATTAAACTCGTATTATTCATGAATAAAACTTATATTATATGTATCTTATAAATTATTTTTGCTTTTATCACTAAGAAAATGAGTGATGGTTGCAATATGTATTAAAAATGTATTGTGCATGTCTTATAAATGTATTACTCCATTAGTGTGTTACCTAAATTATTCTTGTTGGTATCCGTACGAAAGGAGTGAAGTGTGCAATACGTATTATAAATGTATTATTCATGAATAAAACATGTATTATATGTGTCTTATAAATTACTTTTGGTTTGTATCACTAAGAACGTGAGTAATGTTTGCAATAT
>JAJOOS010008822.1:0-43321 GCA_029582725.1 Solanum chiquidenum
TAGGTAAGTTCTAGTTATGTTTCTAGGCTTAAACTGACTAAAATCTCATGATTTAGGGTCTAAACGACGTATCTTAGGGGTTAAACGAAATAGGAAAAGACCAAAAGACCCCTGACTTAACTGATGTCAGAGTGATCGACGGACGGGATTGACGGGCCGTCATTCAATCGACGGTCCGTGAGTCAAGCCTGCTCGACAAGCCTTCACTAAAACGAGCATAACTCTTTACTCGGAGGTCGGATTTTATCAAACTCGGTGGCGTTGGAAAGAGGATTCAATTATCTATCATATCATAGGTCATAGGATACATAATTCCTTTTGTGCTAAGAGTTATGACCATTTGAAGTTAACTCCATCAACAATTTTCATCTAATTTGCAGCTGACCCTCATTTACGGTCAGACATACGGACCGTGGATCGAACGACGGTTCGTGCTGGTCGACCGTAGTTCATATCAGAGGCTGGGTAAGGGAGTCTTGATCCACAGACACAGACCACGGACCGTGGTTTGACCTACGGACCGTGGGTCGAGACTTAGCCGATTTTCTGAGCTGGATTTTGGGAGGGGCTATAGTGGTGAAGAATGGACCACCAGCACGGACCGTGGTGTGACCTTTGGTCCGTGGATGGCAACCGTGGGTTACACCTGCAACTTCTGAAAATCTACAATTTTAGGTCTGTTTCGGATACGGGGTGTTACAACATGTATTTTTTGCCTAATACACTCTACCAAACGACCCCTAAGATATAAGTTGATGCACCAGTTAAAATGCGATAAGTTATGCTAATTTTTTTTTTTTGGATTTTGGTTTGTTGTATTCAATAATAAATTTTAAAAATAAGTTATTTATTTTCAAAAATTAGCTGCATGAATATGATAAAGTGATTTATAAAAAAGGTTTAAAGGAATATTTTTGTCATTTAGTTATTTTATCTCGGAATAACTTATTCTAAGATTACTGTACCACCCAAAGGAAGAAATAACTTATCACGATACTCATTATTAAACTCAGGATAAGTATCCCGGACTTGTCAATTAAACAACAAATTAAGTAGCACTATAATTTAATCCCAAATGAGCATGGCGTTGCCTAAGTTGATAGTGTATCAAGTCATACCTCAAGGTTAGTCAACGATGGGATACGAGAAGAGCGATTCGCCCAAAGACACAAGGCAAAATAAGTAGATATCACCAAATTTGTCAGTGCCGACAAATAAGATGGCTGCTAAAATAGCGATATTGGGGTAAAGTTTGGCGATTAACTAAATTCACAAAAGCGAACTCTAATAGGATCGCCTGAAACTCAAACACCTGAAGCTTGGAGCATGAAAAGGGCGAACCAAAGGAAGAAGGGCAATTCGCCGAATGCAGTGGATGAACTAAGCTAATTTCACTGAAAACGACACAAAACTACTTTTTGAGCAAAATTTTGGGAAACTATAAATAGAGGAGAGAGAAAAAACGTGTGAAAAAAATTGAGCGAAACACTCTGAATTTTCTAGAGAGAAATATTTGCCATTGAGCCAAAGCACTTTTAATTGTTGAATCTTTGAGATATAAACTTGAATTTGGGAAATTGAAGTGGGGTTTGAAGTGGGTCTGCTATTAAACATTCAATTTCATGCTACCCATGGCTACTCCCATACAAGGTCTAATTTATTTACACTTCATAATGTGTAGCTAAAATCCTAAACTCTTAGGGTGTGATTATGGGGTTGGGTGTTGATTTAACTTAGTGGGTTTGTTGAATTTCTGTGTTCATGACTATTAATTACAAAATTGACTGATTGTCGGGTGATTAATTCATGAATTGAGGTGGCCAACTTAATTCTAGCTTTGATCTCCGGTTAATGCTCAGAAGAGATTAATTTGAGTGGGTAATTAGTTGAATGCTAGCAATATAGGTTTGATGTCTATGACTTGCTTGAAAGATAGGTTATGGGTCAGATCTATTTGCCTTATTCTTGAAAGAGAGAATATAGTAAGGTATTGAGTTGTTTAGAAATGACATATAGATGAGACTGAAATGAGATTCTATGCAAGGATGTTTTGAGATCGAAAGAAGATTAACATAATTGATGATGACTTAGCCTATTTGTGATTAATTAGCTACATTGAGCAATTGTAAAATACCCCAAGCAAAATCAATAACTAATCCCCACATCCCAAGAGACCTTTAGTTTTGTGAATCATCAATTATTTCCATTTTGATAATTGAGTTTCAGATTGTTGTTATTGAAGTCGGTGGACTTCTCAACCCATTTTTTTATTTCAACTTAAAGTGAATTAATTGCTTGTTAATTATTTAATAGCTTCTTAACAACACATCATTCCCGGTGGGATTCGACCCCGATTTTTTGTTGGGTTTTTATTGACAATGATTGCTTACTCTTTTAATTAGTTTTAGAGAGTGATTTGAGCGTTATCATGACCCTTGTTGATTGATTGATGAAATGCTTGAAAGAATAAGTGTGGACTTGAAATATATGATTCATAGTCTCTTCCGTGTGGTGTGATATTACTTGTGTGCATTGATTGTGGAACACCGTGATGAGACATATGATGAATTATGATAGCGAGGTCTTTGTCGGCGAGTGTGATTACGCCGAGGTAATTTCTAGAAAGTGTTTATAAGACGGTTGTGAAATGATTATGGCTAGTGATTTGATATAAAGCCGTTGGAAAATGGTTCTGGCTAGTGATATTGTGCCGATGAGAAATGGTTCGGACAAGAAATTGATTATTATGACTTGATGCCTTTAATGTGTTTGCGTGATTTGCTTGTTAATTGTGATTGATATACTTGTTGTGTATGGCTGAAATACGTAACTTTGAGATTGACTTACTTGATTTGTTTGACTGATGATTTGTGACCATTGAACTGCGAATATTAGGCTTTGTGAGCTTTGTATCGTTGAATTTCTAAGTTGGGCTGATTTCTACGTAAGGGGTACTCGATTTCTATATATATGCCTTGTTTATTAGGTTGCTTGCTGGGTACCGTGTTCTTTGTACTCATCCCTTGCTTCTACACTTGTGTAGGTTCCAAGCCCAGACCCGTGTGATGTTCTTCTTCTCTTGACATTCGAGGCTCATTGAAGGATTTGAGAGGTAGCTATTTCTCATCACGGCAGGTCCCCTTTTCTTATTATTATTCTTTGTTCTATTTTTAAAGCAAAGACATTTAAGACTTGTATTTTTCTTTTGAATTCTGTATTTTTCATTAGTGGCTTGTACACGTGACAACTAGGTTTTGGGATATTGTTTATAGTGAATAAGTTTCCTGCCTTTGTCTTGTTCTCGCTTTATATTTCCGCATTTCTTTCATTCTCATTTAGTTGAGACTGACTTGTCTTGATGGGAATAGACAAGTGCCATCATACCTATTTTTGGGTTGTGACAAATGGTATCAAATCCCAATGTTTATAGGTCTCACGTGTGTACGAGCCAAGTATAAGTAGATTCTTGAGGATATGTATGGAGACGAGTGTACTTATCTTCAAGAGGCTACAAAAATTGTTAGGGAACTTTCTTTTATTCATCCTTCCTTATCCTCCGTGGTTACTTTCGCTAGTTCTGAGTTTCCACATGTTGTTTTGGCAAATGCCGAGGACTAGAGCTTCTATTTCCGGTGGTAGAATGGAGGCAGTCCCATAGACTGCTGTTGAGACCCTAGAAATGGGTAGAGGTAGGTCCCGAGCTAGAGGTCGTGCTCGTGGAGTAGTACTGATTAGAGGTCATGCCCGTGGAGCAGTACCATCCAGAGGTAGGGCTAGCGAGGCTTCTTCTGAGCCACACGTTGAAGTTGTTGAGGACCAGATTCCTCCCAATTTTAGAGCTCCTTTGTTTCAGGAGACTTTGTTGAGGATGTTAGGTGTACTGGAGAACTTCTCTTAAGGTGGTGCGAGAGGTACGCCCCAGGGTTTTTAGACGAGGGTAGGGCGTAAATGCTAGGTCAACAACAGACTCTGAGTATTCACATTCAGGTGGCCAACCACCAACGGTTCCTGCACCAGCTATTGGTGCACGGATTACTCCCGAGGTTATTCTGAAAGTGGTTGATCAACAATGTTGTGAGAGGTTTCAGAAGATGAAACCACCCAGTTTTAGTGTGGTAAGAGAGAGGATGCTCATGAGTTCTTGACATTTGTGCCATGAGATACTTGAGGCAGTGAGTATGGCGGGCGCTCATGGTGTTCAATTTGTTGCACTCTAGCTTTCTAGTTGCACCAGAGAGTGGTGGAGGACTTTTGTGAGGTCTGGACCACTTGGATCTCCGACAGAGTGGGATGTGTTCTTTAGTGCCTTCCATAATCGCTTCATTCCTTGGAGCGTGATTGAGGATAATCGATTAAGGTTTGAGATCTTGACTCAGGGCAGTTTGTCTGTAACCGAGAATGAAGCCCGTTTCTGTGAGCTTTCTAGGCATGCTATGACTATTGTTCCCAATGAGGCAGATATAGTTCACAGGTTTATGAGAATGTTGACTTTCTATGTAAGATCTTATGTGTTCATAGAAGCCAGAGAGAGGGGATTCCTTCCAGTCCATTGTGAGCACCGCCAGGAGGTCAAGTTGATGGTTTTAGAGGAGTTTGGGGAGCCCAAGAGAGCCTATTCTTCTGGTAAGTCCTCATCTAGAGACATAAGCTCACATAGAGGTAGTAGTTCCTTTCAGCCCCGTGGATTGGTTCATGCTTCTATGCCAGCAGCTGAGACTGGGTAGTCAACTTGAGTGTCTTATGGTTCTGGTTGAGGTGGCCATAGTAGGTCGTCTGGTTTAGAGCAATAATTATTGGTGCCGAGATGTTTCTTTACTTGTGGGGATCTAGGTAATCTGATGCGACAGTTTCCTCTTCAGACTCATTTAGAACCTTAGTATTTTTATTCAGCTGCTCCAGCTAGGGATTCAGTGCCTCCGACCAGGGGTCGAGGAAGCGTTGACAGGACTTCTAGTAGGGGTGATCCAGCTATGTAAGATGGAGGTAGAGGTTCTACTCAGACTGCAGGAGGCAGTGAGGGCCAGTGTTATGCTTTCCTAAAGAGGCTCGAGGCTGAGACTTCTGATTGTTGTGATCACATCTATCATCCTTGTTTTCCATCGACATGCATTTGTATTGTTTGATTTTAGATCTACTTACTCATATGTGTTTACTTATTTTGCTGTTGGGTTTGATATGATGTCTGATTGCATGCCTATGCCTATTCATGTTTCTAGACCAGTGGGTGAATCCTTAGTGGTGGATCGAGTGTATCGATCCCTTCTTGTTTATTTGACCGATTTTGATACTTGGGTAGACTTTGTCCATTTGTGGATGGTAGACTTTGACATTTTCTTGGGTATGGATTGACTCTCTCTTTATCATGCTATTCTTGATTGTTATGCTAAGACTGTGACCTTAGCGATGTTTGGTGTCTCAAGAATTGAGTGGACGGGTGCTAGTGGTTATTACCCTAGAAAAGTTATATCCTTCATTAGAGCCTAGAGATTGGTTGATAGAGGGTGTTTGTCCTACTTGGCTTTCATTCAGTATACTAGTGTTGAGCCATCTCTAATGGATTCTGTGCTTGTGGTTCGAGAGTTTGTAGATGTCTTTCCTACGGATCTTCCAGGTGTTCTTCTCGATGGGGATATTGATTTTGTCATTTACTTGGAGTCGGGCACAAAGCCCATCTCTATTACTTCTTATCACATGACTCCAGCGGAGTTGAATGAATTAAATGACCAGTTACAAGATTTGTTGAGTAAGGGGTTTATTCACCCTAGTGTATCTTCATGGGATGCTCCTGTGTTGTTTGTGAGGAAAAATGATGGATCCATGAGGACATGTATTGATTATCAAAAGTTGAACGAAGTGACTGTTAAGAATTAGCATCCTCTTTTTCCTATTTATGACTTGTTTGATCAGTTTCAGGGTGCATCTCTGTTTACTAAGATTTACTTGAGGTCCGATTATGATTATCATCTGAAGATTAGGGCTTCAGATATCCCTAAGACAGTCTTCAAGACCCCTTATGGGCACTATGAGTTTCTCGTAATGTCTTTTAGTTTGACTAGCACCCTGACAACATTCATAGAGTTTCTGACCTTATCTAGATTCCTTTGTGATAATGTTCATTGATGGCATCTTGATGTACTCCATGTCACGCCCAGAGGCTACCCCTTAGACGTAACACAGGACCTAGGATCATGCGTGACCCCAAGATAACCCTAAGTCTAGCATATATAAAGCATACTGAAAATAACTAAGAAATGTACTACGTGGAAGCTAAAAATGGTAGATATCTGAAAAGGGGAAAAACCAAACTAGTTTGAATATATATAAATATTAGGAGTTTAGTGATAACTAAAACAACCACTTAACAACTCAAGCTGAATCTGCTACTATGTCTGATAAGCCTCTAATTGAGTTTAATTGCGGGGACATGCCCCCAACTAACTCTAACAAAAACTGAAAACTTAATATAAAGACTAAAGTGAAAAGCATGTCTATTGTCCTCGAAGTATAAGGACTCACCACTGAAGTTGCTGAAGTAGAATCGAGGATCGATCTAAGCGTGATTTAGATGCTGACTACCTGAACCTATATCATGAAATGATTTAGTGCAAAGTATACTTTAGTACTTAGAATGTACTGAACATGCATGCTATAGATATGCTAAGCTAAACAATGATATATCTAAATAGTATAATACTAAATATAGAAAATACTGCACTGAAATATAACTAAAATCTGAACTAAGTGCAATGACCAAGTACTAATCATGTAACCAATATGCTAAGCTGTATACTGATGTGAATGCTGAAAACATGGTCAATGCAAAGAGAGTCTGACTGTGGGAGCTACTATTAACCGACATAAACCACGTGATCTAAACGTGTTGTCCGATGTATAAACCCCATCAAGAAGACCCAATATACCTTGCCAGGGGTATAAAGGCATGACTGTGGCATGATCACTAATACTGATTCCCAACAAAGAGGACTTATAATCCTACGCGGGCACGTAGTTCTGGGACTATGAGGGTACGCTGAACCCTAGTCCAACTCGGTGCTAAGTCTACTCCCAACTAAATACATATAAAGCTAAAATGCACTAAATACTAGATAGCTCAACATACTGACATGCTAATTGAGAATGCAACATTTATATACTGAGAATGTGACATTCGAAATCTGGAGCATGATTTTCTATTTAACTGATCTAGAAAGTATAATTCATAAACTAAGAGAATTTACACAAATTAGGGTTCTGAGTTTTATACAAGAAATTAAGCAACGTTTCTAAGAAAATATGTTATTTAGACTATGGATACTATAGCCGCTCAAATCACCACAATTCCTAAGATTTTACAAACCCTAGGTCTAAACAAGTTATGTGGAATCAAGGAACTGACTAAATTATAGGGACCTAGTGGATGAAAGGAATCTACTAGTGAAATCCCACATACATGGTGACGAAATCTACAGAGAAATCCTTTGGATTTTGGGGTTGAACTTGAAGAAGACCTTTGCTTGTTCTTGGAAAACAATCAACTATTTTCTCTTCTTTTCATTCTAAGTTAGGTGATTTTAGGAGAATGAGAGTTTTAAGTAGTTTGTGACTAGTTTCCTAAGCTTAGACTAAGTAAAATGATGTAGTTTAAACATCAAACGATGTAGGTTAAGTACCAAATGCATCGGGGAAAAGACCGATGCGACCCTAACTTAAATGCTGCCGAACTGACTTCAACAGGGGCCTCACGGGCTGTCATGATCATGATGGCCCGTTCTAGCAGCTTGTGAAGATGCCCTGCCCGACTGGGCCTCACTAAAATGAGCATAACTTTTTACTCGTAGCTTGGAATTAGAAGAACTTGGTGATATTTGAAAGAGGACTCATAGATCTCTAATATGATAGGTCGTGGGCTATCTAATTAAATTTGTACTAAAAGATATGGCCATTTAAAGTTGACCCTAAACACTAAGTCTAAAAAATCTCCTTCACGAACAACTTTACAGTCCGTGTGGAGCTCCACGGATCATTTAGACGTCTGTGGTTCTTAACCAGTGACTTTGGGGATGAAACCTCACTTAAAGGTGACGAATTGACTTCAAGACAGGCTTTACGGGCCGTCATGAGCACCAAGACCCGTCAAGTGGGTCGTGAAGATGCTTTGCCTGATAAAGCTTCACTAAAATGAGCATAAATTTTTACTCTAGGCTCAGAATTAGGCAAACTTGGTGGCATTGAAAGTAAGACTCAAAGACCTTTAATTTGATAGGTTGTGGGCCACCTAAATATTTTGTGGTGAAAGATATGATCGTTTGAAGTTGACCCAAACCTTAAAGTCTGCCAAGCCTCTTTCACGAGCCACTTCACGGATCGTGTTAAGCTCTACAGACTGTTTAGTTGTCCGTGGTACTTCACAATAGCCATGGTGGTTTTGTGTCCCTCTCACGGGCCACTTCACGGCCCGTGTGGAGCTCCACGGACCATTTAGTGGTCTGTGGTCTTTCACCTTTTTCTGGGTGCACAACCACAAGTAGGGTTACGGGTCTAGGTCCTCTTCATAGCACGTGGACCCTTCCGTGGTTTGCCCTTCTCTCTTGTTCAATTTTAGTTCTGATTTTTTTTGAGGTGTTACACTCCAAGACTGAGGAAGATCACGATCATCATTTGAGGATTGTACTAGAGAGATTGAAGGAAGAGAAACTTTATGCCAAGTTCTCAAGTATGAGTTTTGGCTTGATTTTGTGGAATTTTCGGGACACATGGTGTCCAAGGAGGGTATTTGGGTAGATCTAGCCAAGATTGAGGCAATGAGGGGTTGAACCAGACCTACATCGGTTACTAAGATCGAGAATTTTGTGGAACTTGCGGGCTATTACTGATGATTTGTTCAGAGCTTCTCTACCATTGCATCCCCTTTGACTAGAGTGACTCGACAGAGTATGAGTTTCCAGTAGTTTGATGAGTGTGAGGAGAGATTTCAAAAGCTCAAGACCTTGTTGACGTCAACTCTTGTTTTGACTTCACCGAGAATGGTGTGGACTTCACCACATACTATGATGCTTCTGGAGTCAGACTAGGTGGTGTTATTATGCAGAAATGCAAGGTGATTGACTGTGCCTCTAAACAATTGAAGACCCATGAGAGGAATTACCATACCCATGACTTAGAGTTGGCAACAATAGTATTTTTTCTTAAGCTATGGCGATATTATCTGTATATGGTTCATTTTAAGGTTTTCATGGACCATCAGAGTCTTTAGTATATCTTCAGTCAGAGGTATCTTAATTTGAGGCAGCGTAGATGGCTTGAGCTACTGAAGGAATATGACATAACCATCTTGTATCATTCAGATAACACCAATGTGGTGGCCGAAACTTTGAATAGGAAGACTTCTAGCTTGGGTAGTCTTGTCGTTATTACTGTGGAGGATAGACCATTGGCTAGATATGTTTAGAGGTTATCCAGTAGTCTCGTTCAATTATAGATTTCATAGAAGACAACTAGTTTGATTGATTTTATTGAGGCTCGTTCTTTCTTAGTTGAGCAGATTCGTGAGCGTCAGTTTGACAAAGAGAAGCTATGTCTCATTAGAGACAACATGATGAGAGGGGAAGCCAAAGAGAATATCCTTGATTCTGATGTTGTCTTGTGGATTGGAGGCAAAAATTATGTGCACAAGGTGGGTGAGTTGATTAGACTAATTCTTGAGGAGGTCTATTTTTCCCAATATTACATCCATACGGGTGCGATAAAGATGTATCGTAATATGAGACAACACTATTGGTGGTGTGGTATGAAGAGGGATATTGCAGATATTTTTTGAGGTATCTGACTTGCCCACAAGTCAAGTGTGAGCACCAACATCCTGGAGGTATATCTCAGAGGATGCCTATTGCTACTTGGAAATGGAGACGGATCACTACGGACTTTATTGTGGACTACCTACCACCGTGGGTGGTTATGACTACATTTGGGTAGTTGTTGATATGTTGACCAAGTCCACCTATTTCATCCCAGTTTAGGTGAAGTATATGAAAAAGAAGTTAGCCGAGCTTTATATCGATTGTGTGACTACATGGAGTCCCGATTTCTATTGTCTCTGACTAAAGTTCCTTGTTTACTTGCCAATTTTGGAAGGTATTGCAACATGGTTTGGGTACTTGGTTAGATATGAGTACAACTTTTCACCCTAGACAAAGTGTCAGTCCAAGTGGATGATTAGGTGTTGGAGGACATGCTCTGAGCTTGTGTGATCGATTTTGGGTCTAGATATGATCAACATTTACCCTTAGTAGTGTTTGTCTACAACAACAATTATCATTCCAATGTAGATGGTTGAGGCGTTGTTTGGCAGACGATATAGATCTCTTATCGGATGGTTCGATTCAGCTGAGCTGGATTCAATAGATACACACTTGCTTAGAGATGCTATTGAGCAGGTTCATATGAACAAGAGTAGATTGTTGACAACCCAAATTCAGAAAAAAAGTTATATAGATTGGAGAGTTCGAGCTCTAGTGTTTATGGAGGGAGATCATATTTGGCTTTTAGTGTCACTCATGAAGGGTGCGATGAGGTTCAGAAAGAAGGGAAAGCTTTGTATTAGATTCACTGGACCCGTTGAGATTTTTAGTCGTGTGGGAGAGGTGGCCTATAAGTTGGCCTTTCCACCTAGCTTGTCAGCTGTGCATCCCGTGTTTCATGTTTCCATGCTTTGGAAGTACAAACCAGATGAGTCCCATGTACTTTCCCTTGATTAAGTTGAGTTGGGTCCAAACATATATTTTGAGGAGGAGCATATAGACATTTTGGATAGGCAGGTTCGGAAGCTTAGGACCAAAGAGATTGATTTACTAATGGTGTAGTGGAAGCATCGTTCAGTCGGTTAGGCAACTTGGGAAAAAGAGTCGGATATGTGCCAGATATCCTCAGCTTTTCAAAGCTCTAGGTACTTTCCTTTGCTTTATGTTCGAGGACGAACATTGTTTTTAGTGGTGGATAATTAAATGACCCGATTTGTCATTATTGGAATGTTTGTTAATTTACCATTTTTGGCCTCCCGATATTGACCCCATGTCTTCTATGATTGAGTTTTGAAAATTTAGTATTGAACTTTGAGTTAAAAGCTGCGAATTTGGTAAGTTTTGAGTTTGAAAGGCAAAGTTGTTAAGAAAGAGGTTTTCGATATTTTTTGGAGTTTTGAGTGTCATAATGGAATTTTGTTAATTCCATCAGTCTCACAATGTAAAATTGAAGTTGTGAGAGTTGTTGGTTTCAGATTCCGTGTCTTTTTGATGATTAGAGTTCCTGAGTTGTGAAATTGTGGAATTTTTGCCTATGGATTTACTTTGGTCAACATTCAGAGTTTGGATGCTCAGATCAAAATTTTGAGAGTTCTGTTGGATTTGGGGGATGATATTATCCCTAGGTAAAGGCTTAGTTGATTTTTGAGATGTCCTGAGTTTCATTTAGCCTCTTTAGGCGTTGAATTAGTTTCTTGTGGTTTTCATAGATGTCCGGTCAAGGAGACCTCAGATTCGTATTTTGACGGTTCCATTAGGTTCTAAACATTGAGTATAATTGATTTGAATATGTGGTTTGTGTACATGGAGTTCCAAACAAATATCGAGGGTCCTTTTGTTGTTTTAAGAGTTTGCTGGTGTCTGCAGACCTCGCTTTTGTGAAGACCGGTCGCTTTTTAAACCAGCACAGAAGCGAAAGCCACTTTGCTTAAGTGAGTTTCGCAAAATCAAAGAGGGCAACACTTTTGCGCGAGCCGCACTTTTTGAAGGATTCACTTAAGCAAACCTATGGTCTCTTAAGTGACATTAGAGGAGGTTTTGACCTGCGATTTTCGGGGTTTAAGCCCCATTTTCCATTTTTGAGCTTGGGGAACCTTTAGTGACAATTTTCGAAATGTTTACTTGTGCAAAATCATTTGGGTAAGCTTCTATAATACAAAATCTTCATTTCCCTTTGATTATTTATGGGTTTTAACATCAAAATATGATATTTTGATTGGTGAATGATGAGGTTTTTCAGGAAATCGAGTTCTTAACTAAATTAGAGATTTTAAATTACTTTTAAGCCTTTTTTCAAAATGATATTTGCCAATGAGTTTCTAAAGCCTTGAGTAATGTTTTCAAATATGATGAGTTTGAGATTTGAACTCATTTAGAGCTTTATTTATATAGATTTAGTGTCCTCAAATGCTTATTTTGTGCCAATAACGGATTTAAATCCCTTGACTTGAATATGGATTGAGGAACAAAGCAAGGACACTGATTTGCAAAAAAGGAACGAAGAAAGCTGAAAGAATGAAGAAAAACAAGCCTGGTGATCGCCAAGTCCACTTGGTGAGTCGCCGAATGGCTACTTGACCGCCTAAAGTTCCAGTGTGCCAAGCCCTGAAGGAAAGAACCAAGTCGACGAGAGAAATGAGCAATCGGTAAATCACCGAGTGGTTCCGTGATACAGTGTTGGATCGCCCAAAGTTACAGACCTTGAGGATGCTGAAGACCAAGGCAGAGAGGCGATGGAAATGACCAAAGGGCGGATCGCCGAGTGGTTCGGTGAGCCCGACTTACTTCACCGAGTGACTCTTCGCAACACATTTTTGGCGACTATAAATACATTTTTGAACATTTATTTAAGGATGAACTACTCTTTAGAACAAATTTTTATCAAGTTTGGAACAGTGAGACAAGTTTTTTCTAATTTTCCTTAGCTTTGAAGAATTGAAGTTTTTCACTTTTGAGAAACTGAAAGTGGGTCTTTGAGATTCTTCAACTTGGACCATTATTGTAAAGACCAAATCAATCTTACCAGTTGATGGAAACTCAATTTGGTAACGATATTTATCTTTTTATAATGTCTAGCTAAAATCCCAATTCTTGGGGTGTGATTATGTGATTATGGGCTAATTTAGTTTATGGGTATTGCTAATTGTTAGTTTAAATGCTATTTAAAAGTGAGTTCAATCACTAATTGTGGTTTAATATAATAATTGTAGTTGCAAATGTAGTTCTACCCTTGTGTTTTTAGCTTCCTCGAGAGAGAGGTTTTAAAACTAAAATTATTGATTGATGCTCTGTGGGTATTGGTTTGTCATGAGTTCATCCCGAGAGAGTGAATCCTAAACCCTTTTCCACATATAATGCTCGAGAGAGTGAATCGACTAAAGTGTAGGCTGTTCTTATTTTGCGTGCTTGTTGACGTCCGAAAGAAATCGACTTGTTTCAGGGTAAACTGTTCGAGAGAAAGTTTACCTCCTCTATAGTCTAGCTTACTCACTAATATTTAGCTATTTTCCAATAGTCGAAATTACCCATTTGTCTATATTAGCCTATAATCGAATCACATCCCAAAAACCCATCTCATTATTGTTATTTCGTATTGTTTATTGCTATTTGTAGTTGATAATTTCAAACCAAAACCCCCCATTTGACATTCGTGTCAACCCCTGATTTGAATGATGTTTTTATTCGTACACTTTTATTTCTATGACTGATTTGAACATGTTCGTACTTCCCTATTGAATCTTAAACACGTACCGCTCCCTGTAGGATTCGACCCCAACTCATTTAGTTTGGTTATATATTGATTAACGATTGTTGATGGTTAGAATTGGATGAAATGTCTCTGAAACTTTATTAATCAAAATGGCACCGCTGCCGGGGAGTGGTGTTGTTTAAGATTCTTTTGGTGAAGTTGAATTTTGTTCTTGTTAGTCATAGTTGAATCTATTTACTTTTAGTTTTTGTTTGCATGTTGCTTGTTTAGAATAGAAGAAAGGAGCATGTCTTGTAGCAACGGTAACCAAGTGAGATACCCTTATTCGAAAATGATGATTCTTAGGGATAACATCCTAAGTTTTAGGCAGTTGGAGGGTGAGTCAATCCATGAGTTTTGGCTGAGATTTAAAACACTATTGCTGCAATACCCAACTTATGGAATCCCATATAAGATGCTATTGGACTGTTTCTATAGAGGTTTTGGTCCTGAGAACAGAGGAGTGGCAGACCAAATTTCTCCAGGTGGTCTCACACGACTACCCTATGCAATAGCTGCCCAACTCCTTGATCACATGGCCAGGACCAATAGTGAGACAAAGAAGGACCAGGTCTTGGCCACACTGTTGACTCATCTTGATCTCTTGGCTAGAAAGATCATGGAATTGGAAGTACTGTACCAAAAGAAAGATAGGTACATTCACCCTCTTGAGTGTAGAAAATCTAAGGAGTACAAGGGTGGACAAGTAGAGGAGATACTCTCACTCATTCTCCACAAAGTAGAAGAACATGACAGAGTGTTGAAAGAGATAAAAGAGAATGTCTCACTGTTGAATGAGATGACTGCTTCCCATTCCATATCTATTAAGCTACTGGAGACCCAAATGGGTCATGTGTTGTCTCATCTCCATTCCAGGAGTGAAGTTTGACTGGGGACTTGCGTTGAGCCACGACCTTAACTAAGGCGCTTCTTGGGAGGCAACCCAAGTTTTATTACTTTATTTTTGTTTTGGGAATAATCGTGTGTTGATTGTGCAGGTTGAAGTGTAGAATGTGTTTGAAAAGTGCGGGTTGGCGAGCAAAATGTCTAGTCGGCGAGCCCGACTTGGACCGCCGTTGGACTCAAGAAATTTTGAAATTGGAGTCTGTAAAACTCGGCACACCCATGGACTAGACGACGGATCGCCGAACAAGTCAGCGATCCCAACTTACTTCGTTGTTTGGAAGCCCAGGTTAACTGGAGGTCCTGTAAAACTTAACGAGGCAAGTACACACTCGGTGTGTCGTTGAGTGGTTCGGCGAAGAAAAATAATGTCGACAAAAGGGCGAGAACTGGACGATTTTTAAAAGGCCAAAGGTTTAAAATTTCAAACTCTTTCACATTCCCTTATTTTTTAACTTCACAAAAGCAGACTCGCACTATATTTCTCGTATTTTTTCATGTTACCGCTTCCTAGTCATCGATGTTGTGTTTAGAGTTGGAATTATTTGCCCCCTAGCATTTTAAATCATATATACGGCATCTGAGGTTGGTTTTACGAACCCCAAAATTTGTAATTAGCGATTAAACCCAATTGTATTGTTATAAATTGTCTTGAAGTGTGCTGGGCCTCTCTGAATCCGTATTTGTGTGCTTTCCTGCCTGTGTTTTTAATTTCGATTCACATGCCTAAAATGCCTAATTGTAATTTCCTGAGTTTCGTGCCCTTAAAATTAATATAAATTATTGGTTGTGCTTAATTGTTGTTGGGTCTAGTCGGGTGAAGTCTGAGTAACCCATATTTGTGCTAAATGACGTGCTTTGCCCAATGATGAAGAGTTTGACGTTATTTTTAAGGGCTTAAGTCATCCAATGACCAATTTTGGCCAAATCGAGAAATGTCTGAGTACCCTGGTGGCATGGGTCTTATGGGTCTGAGTCTAATTGAACAAGTGTATGGTTTGCTTTTGTTTTCGGGGGCTGCGGGGTTGATTTTTGAAGTTGGGGTAGAAAGTAGGCACGTTAGGCAATTTGGCGAGCTGGGTCGAGCTCGTCGAACCACTCGGTGATTCGCCGAACCCCCCTTGATCACCTTTAATTTCATGGTTTTTGATGCATTTGGTTTTGTAACTTTTGGCGAGAAGCCTGAGTTCTCCGAGTGCACTCGGAAACTCACCAAAAGTCTTCTTTGATCGCCCTTTCTTCCCCCCAAACATCGAAAATGCACAGTAATTTTCGGCGGGCTAATTTGTGCTCGCCGAAAGATGTCGGTGATTCTCCAAAAGGCCTTTCCCATAGTCGACAGACCATTTTTTTGGAAATTTTTAAGGCCAATCTTTTTGGCGAGCCCGATCTGGCTCGCCAAAGTGATTTTGCGACTCGACGATCGGTTCGGCGAGTCTGTTTGCATTATATTTTCTTTGATTTTTCTTGAAATGTTTCTAACTTTTTATGATGTTTTTGCAGAGATGGCTAGGACCAATTTAGACATGCCGCCCTGCAAAAGAGCACGGGGTATAGTCGTCAACGAGGGGGCAACTACCTCTTCTAAAAAGGGAAGGAAGGAACCTCCAAAGGGAGGAAAAGGCAAGGGCAAAAAGCCTGTATCTGAGGTTCTGGAGCACAACTGCAGCAGCGAGGGAGAGTCCTTTGACTCCCAGACTGCATTTTATGAGCCGGATGACGATCAACCTCTACAGTCCCGGCGGGCAGAGATTCATGCTAGGTCTCACCCAGATTCGTGGAGAGTTCCAGAGGCCACCCCTCCTACAGCTACTACAGTACCAGATGAGACACCGACTGTGGTCCCAGTGCCATCAGTACAGGGTTCTCCTCCTCGACTACTCAACAGATTAATAGCCGAGGGACTGAGGACGATTTTTGAAGAGAAGTTGTTGTCCATAAAGGGCTTAGATGTCAAGTACTCTATATTTTTGGACACACTCAAGTGACATTGATTTGATATCTTTACCAGGCCCTGAGGCCCATATAGCCCCACATGGGTCCGTGAGTTCTATTCTGCTTACGGTGATCTGGTTCCTTAGGGGAAGAAGAGGGCCAGTGCCTTCAGACCGGTGAAGTTTGTCATGGTCCGAGGAAAAGAAGTTGGGTGTAGAAGCGATCACATAAACGTTGTCTTTGAGAGATCCACAGGGTTTGAGCATGAATATGAGGTCCTAGCGACATCTAAGTCCCTGGATGACCTAAAGGGCTGGCTTCCCCTTCTTATTTATGATACCACCCCGGGGTGGATTGAGGTGGGAGTCCAGATAGAGAAGAAGGACTTGAATGTAGCTACACGGTACTGGTTCAGATTCATCAGCAACTCCATCATGCCTTCATAGAATGAGTTTATTCTCCGCCATGCAAAGGCAGCCTGTCTAGGGTCGATCATGGCAAAGAAACGGCTAAACTTGGGATTGATTATTGAGCAGGAGATGGCCATGAGGGCCAAACAACATCATACATCCCCTCCATTCCCGATCTTGATTACAAAGTTATGCCAGCGTACTGGAGTTCCTCGTGATGAGAAGAGGGATATTGAGGTCATTCCTATATCTTCCACTAACATCCAGTGTATAGAGGCCGAGTACACTCGGGAGGAGGTAGATAGGAGGAGAGCAACTCTGGTGGATGCATCCATAGAGGTAGACGTTGATTCTATACCTGCAGAGGCATCTTTGCCTACTCCGACCTCCTGGCCTTCAGGTAGTTCTACTTCCTCCGAGACTCCTAGTTCTTCTGCTGCTTCCCAGCTCTCCAAGATCACTCAGGCTATGATCCTGAATATGGGGCATTTATCCCATTCTACGGATGTGAGGGCTACCCGATTGGAGGCTACTGTACCGTGGAGGATTAGAAGTGCTATCCTAGCTGCACTTACGCCTCTCAAAGAATCTATTAACACTTTCACTGCGAGATTAGAGACTTGTAAGAGTCGACAGGGGTCCACTTCAGAGGTGATGGCTTTGAAAGCCGAGGTCGCAGATCTAAGGAAGGATGTGGACTACTTGAAGTCCACTGACTTCACTTCACCATTGGAGGCAACAGATGATGTGGATGCCCCAGCTTCTTTTGAGATCCCTCCGGCCACCACTGGAGACGTGCCGATAGATGATATGGTGGTTGATGAGTCAGAGGCAGAGACCGATGAGGAGCAGATAGAGGTGCCAGAGGAGACCATCTATGGAGACCTGCCTGACCTTGATTAGATGATTGCACAGTTGGTGATTCGGACATCGCTGATAGAGATGTCCATGGCAGGCCCTAGTGGATCGAGTGCTGCTGATGTTACACCGAGCACTGATGCCCCGACAGATGGAGCGACAGTGTAGACATGACCTTTCTTTACCTCCCTCTCTGTCATTTTTATTGACTTTTTATTTTGTTACATTTGAGGACAAATTGCTTTTTTTATTTGTGGTGGGGTGAGTTATTTCCATACCTACCTCTTGTGATTATTATTTTTGTAAATATTGGATTTTTGTATTTGAATTATGTTTTGACACTGTTTTGTGGGTGTTTGAGCTTGTGGCTTCATATTTTGAATGCAAATGATTTTTGACCTTTCTAAAAAAAATTTGCCACCTCTTGTTGTGTTTGAATGTGGTTGTTCTTGTGCAAATTTGAGTGTCGGTCATGATCAATACCGATGACTTGAATAGTGCTCTTTATCGAACAAAAATGAATGTGCGGCTATGATGAGGCCAAATGAAGTTGCATTGACAATATGTGAACTTTTTGCATCTCATTGTGACTAGCAGAATATCAGATGACTCTTGTGATGACATTGCACACTAGCGAAAGTGTGGAGTTTTGTTTGATATTGGTTCCAATGCCTTGTGTGATGAGCTTACCGTGAACCTTGTGTGATGACACCTAGTATTTTCTCTGTTGGTCCGGTTGACTGATGCAAGCTCATGAAATGATCTTAGGCAACAATTTTTAGGAGTGAAACAATTTGACAATATACCTCTTTTGTGGCCAATCTTGTCAGTGTGTGAACTTTGCTTGAAACCCTTTTTGAGCCTTATCTTTTTCTTGGAAGAAACTTGATGAAATTGTAACCCCTCTTTACCCATTCACCCATAATCCTCATGAAGTGTGGTGAAAAGAGAAGGTAAATCAAGAAGTGCAATGAAGTCCCCCTTGATCCATGGTTTTGAGAAAGATAGAACCCCTCCATAAAAAAAAGATAAAAAGAAAACAAGAATAAAAAAGAAAAAGAACGAAAAAGTTGTGAAATAAAATTGTTAAAGTTGCAAAGAAATGAGGTGTCCGGTATTCCATGAGAAGTGAATAATGGGGTGGATTTTGAGCATGAGTGAAAATGTTGAAGAAAAGGAAAGAAAGTGTTGTTCATACCACATTTCCTGAGGATAGCAGCCACTGAGCCTAAATGACCATACCTTTGCACTCAGCCCCGTTACTAGCCTTGAAAATACCTTTTTGATCTTGAGTGAGCTGAAGCGAATGTTGATTGGAAAATAAGGGCAAACCTATGGCTGAAGTCATGCATGTGTTCATCTTTGTGAGTGTGAGAGTTGTATGTGATTCTGGAGCTATAAATTGTTGAACAATTGTGTGTGAATATGGAATCATCTTTGTGTGAGGGCATTTGAGTACCTTTGTTGAGCTTGAACTTGCATTTGAAGCAAGTATTGTGAACTTGAGAATATTTGGTAATGGTGTGTCACAACTTGAACCTTTGAGTGCACAATTGATCCTTGCATGAGTAAGTTGAGTCTTGTTGTGTGCATTCATGATTGAGTCTTGTGTAGCACTGTTTGAGACATCCTTTTTGAACTGCTAAACTTGAGTTTTACTTGATGACAAGCAAACGTTTAAGTTGGGGGTGTTGCTGATTTCGAGATTTGGACTCATTTAGGGCTTTATTTATATAGATTTAGTGTCCTCAAATTCTTATTTTTTGCCAATAATTGATGTAAAACCCTTGATTTCAAGGTATATGGATTGAAGAACAAAGCAAGGACACTAATTTGCAAAAAGAAATGAAGTAATCTGAAAGAATGAAGAAAACAAAGCCTCGAGATTGCCAAGTCCACTTGGAGAGTCACCGAATGGCTACTTGACCGCCTAAAGTTCCAGTGTGCCAAGCCTTGAAGGAAAGAACCAAGTCGACGAGAGAAAGGAGCAATCGGCGGATTGCCGAGTGGTTCCGTGATGCAGTGTTGGATCACCCAAAGTTACAGACCTTGAGGATGCTGAAGGCCAAGGCAGAGAGGCGATGGAAATGACCAAAGGGCGGATCACCGAGTGGTTTGGCGATCCCGACTTACTTCGCCGAGTGACTCTTCGCAACACATTTTTGGCGACTATAAATACATTTTTGAACATTTATTTTAGGATCAATTACTCTTTAGAACATATTTTTATTAAGTTTGGAACTGTGAGACAAGTTTTCTCTAGTTTTCCTTAGCTTTGAAGAATTGAAGTTTTTCACTTTTGAAAAATTGGAAGTGGGTCTTTGAGATTCTTCAACTTGGACTGTTGTAAAAACTAAATCAATTTGGTAACGATTTTTTTTTTATAATATCTACCTATAATCCCAATTCTTGGGGTGTGATTATGGGCTGATTTAGTTTATGGGTATTGCTAATTGTTAGTTTAAATGCTATTTAGAAGTAATTTCAATCACTAACTGTGGTTTAATTTAAGAATTGTAGCTGCAAATGCAGTTCTACCCTTGTGTTTTTGGCTTGCTCGAGAGAGAGGTTTTAAAAGTAAGATTATTGATTGATGGTCTGTGGGTGTTGGGTTGTCATGGGTTCAGCTCGAGAGAGTGAATCCTAAACCCTTTTCCATAAATTCAGCTCGAGAGAGTGAATGGACTAAAGTGTAGGCTGTTCTTATTTTGCATGCTTGTTGATGTTCGAGAGAAATCGACTTGATTCTGGGTAAACTGTTCGAGTGAAAGTTTACCTCTTCTATAGTCTAGCTTACTCACTAATATTTAGCTATTTTCCAATAGTTGCAATTACCCATTCGTCTATATTAGCCTATAATCGAATCACATCCCAAGAACCCATCTCATTATTGTTATTTCGTATTGTTTATTACTGTTTGTAGTTCATAATTTCAAACCAAAATCCCCCATTTGACATTCATGTCACCCTTGATTTGAATGATGTTTTTATTCGTATATTTTTATTCCTATGACTGATTTGAACATGTTCGTACTTCCCTATTGAATCTTAAACACGTACCGCTCCCTGTGGGATTCGACCCCAACTCATTTAGTTGGGTTATATACTGATTAACAATCGTTGATGCTTATAATTGGATGAAGTGTCTTTGAAATGTTAATAATCAAAGTATTAAATTTTGGATTCAAATCTTCTTTTTAAAATTAGGATTTAATTGATTGACCCACTTTTCAAGAGAATTGATGTGGGTATTATATTTTCTGAAAAATGATTGTGAATACTTGTTTGTATATAGATTATGTGACTTTGAAAGTGATTTGGAAGGGCAAGACTCAACTCTTGGAGTGATATTTGATTGATTTAAGGCAAGTGATCTCCTAAACCCTGTATTCTAGTAGAATTTGTGTACTTTCTTCATTGCTTGTGTGTTGAGAGTAATGGGGATGAGGTGAAAGGTTTAATTGTCAACTTGATACATCTAAATGAATAAAAATGGGTTGAAATGAAAAATGTTATGTGATAATCATGATGATGTGAATTTCCTTATCTTGACCCTTGTTGATTGATTGATCAAATGCTTAAAAGTATGAATGTGGACTTGAAATGTATGATTTGTTGTCTCTTCCGTGTGGTGTGATATTGCTTGTGTGCATTGATTGTGGAACACTGTGATGAATTATGATGCCAAGGTCTTTGCCGACGAGTGTGGTTATGCTGAGGACATTTTTGGCAAGTGTTTATAAAGCTGATGGAAAATGTTCCGGCTAGTGATTTGATATAAAGCCGATGGAAAATGGTTCCGACTAGTGATGTTGTGCTGATGAGAAATGGTTTTGGCAAGAGATTGATTATTGTGACTTGATGCCTTTGATGCTTTTGCGTGATTTTGTTGCTAATTGTGATTGATGTACTTGTAGCGTATGACTGAACTACTTGAATTTGAGATTGACTCACTTGATTCATTTGATTGATGATTTGTGACAATTGAACTGCAGATATTGGGCCTTGTGAGCCTGGTATTGTAGAATTGCTAGGTTCGGCCAATATCTATGTAGATTGTAGTTTGAGGAGGTTCGGTTGGAGTGTAAGCGTATTCGATTTCTAGCTATATGCCTTGTTTATTAGGTTGCTTGTTGGGTTCTGTGTTGTTGGTACGTCCCCTTGCTTCTACACTTGTGTAGGTTTTGAGTCCGGACCCATGTGATCTACTTCTTCTTGTTCTCATGACATTCGAGGCTCGTTGAAGGACTTGAAAGGTAGTTGCTTGTCATCTCAGCGGGCCCCCTCTTCCTTTAATTTTATTATGCTTTGTTTTGAGAAGCAAATACATTTAAGACTTACATTTTTCTTTCGAATTCTGTATTTTTTATTAGTGGATTGTACATGTGACTATAAGGTTTTTGGGTATTATTTAGAATGAACAAGTTTTCCACATTTGTCTTGATCTCGTGTTATATTTCCACATTTCTTTTGTTCTAGTTGAGCTGAGGTTGACTTGTCATGGTGGAAATAGACAAGTGATATACATATATGTATCAATCAAAAAATTATGATACTTCAAGAACAATTGAATTCCACAAATTTCTCATTTTAGCTGATACATGTTGCTTTTGGAAATTCATCAAGAGTTCCAATTCGAGTTAACAACTTGCACAAAAAAATAAAAGATTTTAATAAAAACATAAAGATAAATGGAGGCCTTCAGGGAGATTCACCATTAACATATTTTGCAAAATTATTCAAGATGTTCCTTTGTACGATATGTATGTATTGCATTGACTTTTTATACCACTAATATAACATGCATATTCTTTGTTATTCTATATTCACAAAGTAAGTTGTGGTATATTTTCATTCACTTCCAGATATTTGAATGTGCTTGACATGCTACATTCATTACTTTTCTTAAGCACAAGAAGACATTACTTCAAAATATTTCTTAAACATTCTTAGTGTTTTACTACTTCTAGAAAAAATATAAATGTCTTACTACTTCAGAAGTAAATTTATAATCTCACTACTTTAATTTTAAAGTTGAACCTCTCGGGAGTAAAGTGCTTAAGTTTACTACACGAGAGTATAAATTAAGATTTTACAACTTCTGCAGTAAATTTTAAAATTTCTTGAAAGTAAAGTGACAGAAACTTTTAAAATTGAACTACTTGTGGAGTAAATTTTAATGTTATAACATTTCGATAGTAAATTTTATCGTTTTACCATTTTGAGAGTAAAAATTAAAGTTTTACTACTTCGTGAATAAAAGTTCAAGTTTTACTACTTTAGGAGTAAATTTTAAAATTCTACTACTTTGAAAGCAACATATAAAGTTTTATCATCTTGGGAGTAAAAATCAATGTTTCACTACATCGTTAGTAAAAATTAAAATTTTAAACTTCGAGAGTAAAATCCAAAGTTTTACTACATCGGGAGTAGCTTTCAAAGTCTTACTACTTAAGGAGTAAATTTTGGAGTCTTTACTACTTCAGAAGTAATTTTAAGAATAATAAGTTCAGCTTCATCAGTAGTAACTTTCAAAGTCTTACTATTTTCAAGATAATTTTTAAAGGCTTACAACTTCAAAAGAAAATTTAAGAGTATTCATAATCTTGGGAGCAAATTTCAGATTTACTACTTCAGTAGTATATTTTAGTGTATTTGCTACTTTGTAAGTAAATTTCAAAGTTTACTACTTTAGAAATAAAATATAGAATATTCAGAATATCCACCTCTTTTGGAGGTAAGTCATAATATTTTCACAACTAAGTGGACGTTTATATTTATAATTTTTATTAAATATTTCATATTCATTTCAAAGAATGACTCTATATTTATAACATTAATCAAATTCAATACCTTGAGCAAGCACTTAGGTCAAAAGGACATTCTCAATTATAGATCTTAACTAAAATTTGTGTTTTTTTTATAATCTCTTAGATTAATGTATTGATTATAGGTGCATAATTTTTGTTTGAATCTACTATAATGTTGTACCATTGAGCATCATATAAATTATCAAATTTTGGGTATGCAACGATGTACTAATATTAGTGTGTTTTACTTTTCTCTTTCTCGAGTAATAAACCTTTACTTTAATTTGTCTAGCTTTATGATTTCAACCAGCCACATCTAATAAAATTATAAGAATCTAAATTTAAGGAGGTTAATAACTAATGTACCATCGTTTTATGTTTATTCTTAAATTGATTGATATTTCATTTATCTTTTAATTCTGAATTTATGATTGTACCGTCAAGAGTTTTTAATGGCATCATAATAAAGTTTAACAGGAATAACTGAAAGTTACATGTAGGCTTTGGAGAATTTGAAGAAATAGTTCTTATGATGTTGCTATGGTTTTCTACAAAAAAAAAATAGGAGAATGAAATTGTTGATGGTGAAGGGTGGGATGAATTTATTCAAGAATAAAAAAGAAAAGCATGAGATAAGAAGAAGGGAGTTGTATGGTAAAAAGTTCTTTAAAGTATTATTCTATTATAGTAAATAGATTCAACTTCATCAAATTTGGGAGAAGAAAGGTTAGTCTGCTTTAGAGTTTTTTTAGTTGATGTTAGTTTGGTTAGAAGAATATGTATTATGAACAAAAAACAAAAATTGTTGTTAAAAGCTACTACTACGGATTATAAGGTTGGTACTTTCTCTGTTGCTTGAAGTGATGTTGTGTCATTTCAAGACAATTAAACATCAATTTCAACCCAATTGTCGTCTTAGAGTCAAAAATAAAATTGTCGCCCCTTCATGGGATCTCTCATTTCTTCATCAACATCTTCATTGTTTCACATATAGGGATGAGTTTTTCTGTTCTTGAGAAATTTCTCTAAGAGTTAATGACTTTGTATGCCCATATTTTATGGTTTTTAAATTATCCTTATTAAAGTGTTAGTCAATTATTTGAGGTATGTTATTTCAAAACATAGGTCCTATTCTGGTTAGAATAATTTGTTATCTTCATTAGATATCTCATATTTTACTCTCTTTAATGTATTCTTTTTTCACTATTTGTTGTCTCTTTGATATTGTATTTATTATTTTCATTTAACATATATATGATCTCACTTGGACAAGACTTTTGTCCTTTTAATATTTCTTTTTCTTTTTTTACTTCTCATTCTGCCGTTGTAAATATTTTTTGGGTGAGTTAAGACTATTTTTTGGAATGCTTAATTTGAAGAATATGAAACAAAACTTACTCTAAATAAAATTAATAACATAAGATACAAAATTTCGGTCTTTAATATGGATATATTGTCCTTCCTGTCTCAAGTCATTTCTGAGCGTTTGAGTTATGAATGTTAGATTCATTTCTAATTTTTTATGTTCGATAATATCTTTTTAACATAAGTCTAAAATTCAATATTTTGATCTATTTTAACGGTTATAATGCAACAACTACATATTTTAGAAGAAGTTGTAAAGTTACACAGATGAAGTATCTAGAAGGGCCTTGAGAGCAGCCGTATAATGAAGAATGAATTTCTAACAAGGTTTTAAAATATTATTTTGCTGTTATTTCAAATTTATCTTTCTCCTTCTATAAATTTTGTTTGAGTAACAGAGTATAATAACGAAAACTGGTAAAATTTAGGCTTGGACAAGTAGATTATGTTTCTAATTTTTTAAATTTTTGTTGTTGTTGTGGTGCAAATTTTTCAATGGTTTTAACTTATTTTTAACTTATATTGATTTTTGAAAGCTTTCACATAATAAATTTTCAATAAAGGAGTATATTCTAACCATGCTATTCTCAGATTATATATTTTTCATGTAAAAGAAATAGAAAAAGTGATGCTTCATAGCTTCAAAAAAACATCAATCAATATTAACAAAATAATTATATCACCAAACATATATTATGATAAATTATGTAAAATATAAAGGTTATTAGATATCAAGATATTTTTAATCATTCATTGTAGATTTACGATAATTGAAAATTACATGTAGGCTCTAGAAAAATTGAACAAATAGGGTGTTTAAACAGAAAAAGGATCTTATGATATTATTTTTTTATTTTGTAGAGCAAAACAGGACTATGACATAAATTTATTCAAAATCAAAAAAGAAAAGCACAGGAGAAGAGGAAGGGAGTCGTCTGGTCAAAAGGTTTCTAAAGTATTTTCCTATTGTAGTAAAACATGTTAAACTTCAAAAAACGTCAGAGAAGAAGGGTAAGTTTCCTTTAGTGCTTTTTAAGTTAGTGTTATTTTGGTTAAAAGAATGTGTATTATGAACAAAAAAACACAATTTCTTGTTGAAAGCTACTAATATGGATTACAAGGTTGGTAATATCTTCATTGTTTGAAGTCATGTTGTGTAACACCCAACAACTAGAAAGAGCTAGAATTAGAAAGAGTAATTTTTGGAAAGAATGAAAAATTTGGAAATTTGAAAAAAATAAGTTAAGTATGAGTTTTGGATCAACTTCAAACAACCATAACTCCTAGCTCAGAATGAGTTAGGTATTCTACAAGATACCGTAAGAAAGACCTTTGAATTATCTTTCCAACACCACCAAGTTTGCTTAGTTTTAAGTTCGTATGAGTGAGATATGTCCATTTGAAGTTGGACTGTCTAAATAAGGAAAGTCAAAACCGGATTTTAGAAGGGTATTATGATCTTTTCATTACCCAATTAAATTAATTCATTTTTGATAATTACTTAGAGGTCTAAACTGAATTTGGTCAGTTTATGCACTCAAAGATTTCACGCTAGGGTTTTTAGAGAAAGAATGCAAGAGGAGAAAAGAGGAGAAAGAGCCAAAGTTCATCATTCTTGAGGTTTGGCTTGTGGATTTCGTCAAGGGGTAATCCCTATGAGGTATGTGAGTTCACACAACGTTGCGTTCGTTCACCCACGTGCCAAACATGTTTAATTCAGCGTGAACTCGTCCTAAAAGTTGAAAGTTTGAATGTTTTTGATGTATGTTCTTGAATTTACTTTTGTTCTTGAATTGGGATGAGATTGAGGAGTTTCTTGAGATTATATTGTCGATTATTCGAGTTGTTTGAGTTAGATTCTGGTGTACATGTGCTGGGTATCTGAATCTAAAGAAAATTTAAGAAAAGGAATCTAATTTAGGCGAATTGAGGTTAGAAAACGAAGAAGGAAAAAGTCGGGCAAATCTGGTGCCCCAGTCCGCGTTGCGAACTTGCCCTACTATTTCACAGAATTTTCCTCCGCGTCGCGGAGCAGTCATGGACCATTCTGCTTCAAAATTTATTTCACGACCAAATATTTAAATGCATCTCTGTGTCATGGACTTGCTTCGAGACAGTAATTTCTTGACCGTTTCTTATGTCTAACTATCTAAAAATACTCCTAAACATCACGAGATATTTCCTATCACAAATCACCATCCTTGAATTCAAATTCAAAGAAAAGTTAAGAGCCAAGGCAAGATGAGTTCATAGAGTTTTCCAAAAGTTTTTTACAAATGTTTTAACTCTATTTTAAGACCTGAGTTTTGAGTTGAGTAAAGAGTAAAAATTGAAGTTACATTTCTTCAAAAGAGTATATCGAGACTATGTATTCCCAAAGAGTAAAATGTTTTCACATTTAAACAAGAAAGGAAACTGAGATTTCCAAAGAAGCCTTTGAGATAGTTTTCAGTAAAGAGTAAATGCTTTCACAATTAAGCAAGAGAGGAAACACTGATTTCCAAGAGAGCCTTCGAGCTAGTTTTTGAGTAATTATCTCAAACCACAGAGTTATGCTTTTAAATATAAGAGGTAATATCATATTTTGGGAGTAGTATTGAGCACCGATATGGGGAAGAGTTCAGACAACTCCCAGCTCCCACAAACTATGTAGCCACCAAGGGTTCACTTGGGGCCATCAATGGTTCTCGGGTGCCAGTCCTGCCCAGGGTGTAGGCTCGAGACGTGATAAACTTAGTATCAGAGCACAGAGTTCAACAGTCCTAGGGATTCTATGAAGCCGTGTCTGTAGAGTCCTAGTAATCGGTGTGAAGTGCGCCACATCTATAATTAGGAGACTGCAACACTTAGGAGCTATCTCACTTCTTTCATATTCATTTCGTGCGTCAGAGTTTTATCTCTAAAAAGTTTCCTCTAATTCGTGCTTGTGCGTGTCTTTCAGTTGATCATGACTCCACAAAGAGCTGTCAGAGGTCGTCCAGCTAGGAGAAATATTAAATCACAGGAACAAGGGGTACCTAATGCACCAGAAGTGCAACCCCAATGAGAGGTCACCAATGCTGAGTTTGTGAGGCTATTTGGATGTTGAGCCAAGGTGTGACCAACCAAGCTGGGCAACAAAAAGAGAATCGACAGGAAGAGGCTGATACTTCAAGGATCCGTGAGTTCTTAAGGATGAACCCTCCAAGCTTCACTGGTTCAAGTGTCACAAAGGATCCAAAAAACTTTATTGAAGAACTTCAGAAGGTTTTTGAGATCATGCATGTTGTTGATGCTGAAAGGGTGGAACTAGTTGCATACCAAATGAAGCGTGTTGCTAGGATATGGTTCGACCAATAAAAGAAGAACCGAGCTCATGGAGCACGACCTACGAGTTGGTCTTCTTTTTAGGAGGCCTTCTTGGGACATTTCTTCCCCCGAGAACTGAGAGAAGCAAAGGTACAAAATTTCTTCACTCTTAAGTAGGATTCTTTGAGTGTTCATGAGTACAGTTTGAAGTTCACACAACTTTCCCTCTATGCTCTGGAGATGGTTGCTGACATGAGTAATAGGATGAGTTTATTCGTTGTTGGGTTGTCTCGCCTATCAAGCAAGAAAGGTAAGGCAGCTATGCTGATCGGGGATATGGACATAGCAAGGCTAATGATCCATGTGCAACAAGTTGAGATAGACAATCTGAGGGATAGAGAACAGTTAAAGAATAAGAGGGCTAAGACATCATGGAATGCGTCCGAGCAGCAGAAGAGTAATGCCAACCGGTCATCCTTCCAACAGAAACAAAAGAGACCTGCTCCATCATCTGCTAGTGCACCTACATCGAAGAATAAAAGTGAGTACAATAGTCAGAATTTTAGAGCTAAACCTGCCTATTCTCAGGGTAGTATGGCACAAGGGGGTAGTAAGCCTCCTGCATGTGCTAAGTGTGGTAGGAACCACTCAATGATGTGTCATGATGGCTCCACTGGTTGCTTTAAGTGTGGCCAGAACGGTCATTTTATGTGAGAGTATCCAAAGAACAAGGAGGGTAATGGTAATGGGGGAAATAGATCCCATTCTTCTTCAGTTGCTCCACCAGACAGAGCTGCATCTAGAGAAGCTACTTCAGGGGCAGGCGGAGGAGGAAACCGTCTATATGCTATCACTAATCGCCAAGAGCAAGAGGATTCTCTAGATGTTGTCACTGGTATGATCCAAGTCTTTAACTTTAATGTTCATGCTTTGCTAGATCCAGAAGCGAGTTTATCCTTTGTAACTCCATAGGTTACGATGAATTTTGATGTTCTTCCTGAGCAACTTTTGGAGCCCTTCAGTGTTTCTACACCTGTTGGTGAGTCAATTCTAGCAGAGAGAGAGTCTATCGTGATTGTACCATTTTCGTCAATCACAAGAGTACCATGGCCGACTTAGTTGAGTTAGATATGGTAGATTTTGATGTCATTCTAGGTATGGACTAGCTTCATGCCTGTTATGCGTCAATAGATTGTAGAACTCGAGTAGTCAAGTTCCAGTTTCCTAATGATCCAGTTATAGAGTGGAAGAGCAGTTCAGCAGTGCCTAAGGGTAATTTTATTTCGTACCTTAAGGCAAGAAAGTTAGTTTCCAAGAGGTGTGTCTATCACTTAGTCCAATTTAATGACTCTAGTGTGGAAATGCCTCTTATTCAGTCAGTTTTAGTAGTAAAAGAGTTTTCAGAAGTCTTTTTGAAGGATCTTCCCGGAGTCTCTCCTGAGAGAGAAATAAACTTTGGTATAGACCTTCTTCTAGATACTCGTCCTATATCTATTACGCCATATAGGATGGCACCAGAAGAGTTAAAGGAGTTAAAGGAGCAGTTGAAAGATCTCCTTGAGAAAGGTTTTATTCGATCAAGTATCTCACCTTGGGGCGCTCCGATCTTGTTTGTGAGGAAGAAAGATGGTTCCCTTAGGATGTGTATAGATTACCGTCAGTTGAATAAGGTTACCATCAAGAATAAGTATCCTCTTTCGAGAATTGATGATCTTTTTGATCAACTTCAGGATGTCACTTGTTTCTCTAAGATAGACCTCAGATCTGGATACGATCAGTTAAGAGTAAGGGAATGTGATATTCCAAAGATAGCATTCAGGACCCATTATGCTCACTATGAGTTTTGGGTCATGTTGTTTTGGTTTAACTAATGCGCCTACATCATTCATGGACCTTATGAATATAGTATCAAGACTTATTTAGATATGTTTGTTATCGTATTCATTGATGGCGTACTAATCTATTCGAGGAATAATGAAGATCATGCTAGCCATCTCAGAATAATTCTCCAAACTCTAAAGGATAGAGAGTTGTATGCCAAGTTCTCTAAGTGTGAGTTTTATCTTGAGTCTATGGCATTCTTAGGCCATAATGTTTCCGGTGATGGAATTAAAGTTGACACTCAGAAAATAGAAGCAGTACAGAATTGGCCTAGACCCACATCTAGGAGTTTATTGGGGTTGGCTGGATATTATAGAAGGTTCGTGGAGGGGTACTAATCTATTTCATCCCCCTTGACTAAGTTAACTCAGAAAACAGTTAAGTTTCAATGGTCTGAAGATTGTGAGAAAAGCTTTCAGGAATTGAAAAAGAGGTTGTCTACTTCCCCAGAATTGACCTTACCAGAAGGTATGCAAGGCTATGTCGTATATTATGATGCATCCAAAGTTGGTTTGGGTTGTGTGTTAATGCATAATGTCAAAGTTATAGCTTATGCCTCCAGACAATTGAAAGTTTAAAAGAAGAACTACCCAACCCATGACTTAGCGTTGGCTGCAGTAGTATTTTCTTTGAAAATATGGCGTCATTATTTGTATGGTGTTCATGTTGATGTATTCACTGATCACAAGAGCCTTCAGTATGTGTTTAGTTAGAAAGAGCTTAATCTCAGACAAATGAGGTGGTTAGAATTACTCAAGGATTATGACATGAGTTTTCTATATCACCCAAGTAAGGCTAATGTTGTTGTTGGTGCCTTGAGCAGGTTGTCTATGGGTAGTATCACCCATTTTGATGAAGATAAGAAAGAATTATAAAAACAATGTGCATTGACTTGCATGATTAGGAGTTCGATTAATGGATTCCAGAGAAGGAGGAGTAGTGGTGATGAATGGGGCTGAATCATCATTGGTGTCAGAAGTGAAAGAGAAGCAAGACCAAGACCCTATTTTGCTTGAGTTGAAGGCAATGTTCATAAGAAAAAAGTAAAGGCTTTTGAACAAGGGGGATATGGTGTATTGAGGTATCAAGGTAGGTTGTGTGTACCAAGGGTGGATGAACTCCAAGAGAGGATCATGAAGGAGGCTCATAGCTCCAGATATTCCATCCATCCGGGTTCCACAAAGATGTATCGTGACTTGAGAGAGGTATATTGGTGGAATAGTATGAAGAAGGGAATTGCAGAGTTTGTTGCTAAGTGCCCGAATTGTCAACAAGTTAAAGTAGAGCACCAAATACTCGGTGGCATAGCTCAGAATATAGAACTTCCAGAATGGAAGTGGTAGATGATCAATATGGATTTCATCACAGGTTTACCAAGGTCTCGCATGCAGCATGATTCTATTTGGGTGATTGTTCATAGAATGACCAAGTCAGCCCACTTTTTGCCGGTAAAGACTATCCATTCAACAAAAGATTATGCTATGTTGTATATTCATGAGGTAGTCAGACTTCATGGGGTTCCGATATCGATTATTTCAGATAGAGAAGCCCAATTTACTGCACAGTTCTGGAAATCTTTTCAGAAAGGCTTGGGTTCAAAGGTGAACTTGAGTACTGCTTTTCATCCTCAGATAGATGGTCAAGCAGAGTGCGCTATTCAAACTTTAGAAGATATGTTGAGGGACTATGTGATTGATTTCAAAGGTAATTGGGATGATCACCTACCTCTCATTGAGTTTTCTTAAAACAATAGTTACCACTCTAGCATCCATATGGCTCCATATGAAGCTCTTTATGGGAGAAGATGTAGATCTCCTATTGGATGGTTTGAAGTTGGTGAAGCTGGGTTGATAGGACAAGACTTAGTTCATCAAGCTATGGAGAAGGTGGAAGTTATTCAAGAGAGGTTGAAAATAGCGTAGAGTCGTTAGAAATCCTACACAGATGTTAGGAGAAGGGACTTAGAGTTTGAAGTAGATGATTGGGTCCACTTGAAAGTTTCACCCATGAAGTATGTTATGAGATTTGGTAAGAATGGGAAGCTTAGTCCCCGGTATATTGATCCTTACAGAATATCCAAGAGGATTGGCAATGTAGCTTATGAGTTAGATTTCATCCGGTGTTCCACATCTCCATGTTGAAAAAGTGTATGGGAGATCCTTCATTGATCATACCAACTGAACATATTGGAATCAAGGATAGCTTATCTTATGAGGAGATTCCTGTTCAGATTCTAGATCGCCAAGTTCGCAAGTTGAGAATAAAAGAGGTTGCATCAGTCAAAGTTCTTTGGAGGAACCAGTTTGTTGAGGAAGATACTTGGGAAGCTGAGGAAGATATGAAGAATATATATCCACATCTCTTCGAATCCGTAGAAGTCCCAAATTAAGGTACTAATTCTCTTCTTAGTACTCTTTAATATATGCTTGATGTGTTAGATTTGCTTGTTGGGTGTTTGAGCTGAATGTTAGATGTTACACCCTTAGCCTACTAAGAGTAATCTTATTCGAGGATGAATGTTACCAAGGGGGAGATATTGTAACGCTCCACAACTAGAAAGAGCTAGAATTAGAAAGAGTCATTTTTGGAAAGAATGAAAAATCTGGAAATTTGACAAAATTAAGTTAAGTATGAGTATTAGGTCAACTTCAAATGACCATAACTCCTATATCAGGATGATTTATTTGTTCTACAATATACCTTAGGAAAGATATTTGAATTATCTTTCCAACGCTGCTGAGTTTGATCAGTTTCGAGTTTGTATGAGTGAGATATGTCCATTTGAAGTTGGACTATCTAAATAAGGAAAGTCAAAACCTTATTTTAGAAGGGTATTATGGTCTTTTCATTACCCAATTAAATTAATTCATTTTTGGTAATTACTTAGGGGTCTAAACTGAATTTGGTCAGTTTGCGCACTAAAAGATTTCATGCTACGGTTTTTTGAGAAAGAATGCAAGGGGAGAAAAGAGGAGAAAGAGCCAAAGTTCATCGTTCTTGAGGTTTTGCTTGTGGATTTTGTCAAGGGTTGATCCCTACGAGGTATATGAGTTCATATAGCATTGGGTTCATTCACCCACACAACAAACATTTTTAATGCAGCGTGAATTCATCCTAAAAGTTGAAAGTTTGAATGTTCTTGATGTGTGTTCTTGAATTACTTTCGTTCTTGAATTGGGATGAGATTGAGGAGTTTCTTGATATTATAGTGTCGATTATTAGAGTTGGTTGAGTTAGATTCTAGTGTAGATGTGCTGGGTATCTGAATCTAAAGAGAATTTGAGAAAAGGAATCGAATTTAGGTGAATTGTGGTTAGAAAATAAAGAAGGAAAAAGTCAGGCAAATCTGGTGCCCCAGTGCGCATCGCGGACTTTCCCCACTATTTCACAGAATTTTCCTCCGCGTCGCGGAGCGGTCACGGACCGTTCTGCCTCAAAATTTATTTCGTGACCAAATATTTAAATGCATCTCCGCGTCACGGATTTGCTTCCAGACAATAATTTCTTGATCGTTTCTCATGTTTAACTATCCAAAAATACTCCTTAACATCATGAGATCTCTCTTATCACAAATCACCATCCTTGAATTCAAATTCAAGGAAAGTTAAGAACCAAGTCAAGATGAGTTCATAGAGTTTTCCAAAAGTCTTTTACAAATGTTTTAACTTTGTTTTAAGACCTGAGTTTTGAGTTGAGTAAAGAGTAAATATAGAAGTTTCATTTCTTCAAAAGAGTATATCGGGACTATGTATTCCCAAAGAGTAAAATGTTTTCACATTTAAACAAGAATGAAAATTGATATTTTCAAAAGAGCCTTTGAGCTAGTTTTCAGTAAATAGTAAATGCTTTCACAATTAAGCAAGAGAGGAAACCCTGATTTCCAAGAGAGCCTTTGGTCTTGTTTTTGAGTAATTATCTCAAACCACAAATTTATGTTTTTAAACATAAGAGTTAGTATCATATTTTGGAAGTAGTATTGAGCACCGATATGGAGGAGAGTTTAGACAACTCCCAGCCCTCATAAACCATGTAGCCACCATGGATAGAAAATGAGTCATACTCTTTAGATGATTCCTTAGTGCTTTTTAGCATAGACTAGTGGATCCACAATGAAAAATGGTGAACGTTTTTCCTCCGACAAGTAGATTGTCTATTAAAAATATTGTTTATGTTGTTGTGGTAAATTTTTAACGATCTTAACTTATTTTTAACTTATATTGACTTTTGAAAACTTTCACAACTTTTTTTTCCACAAAGAGTATATTCTAACCTTAAAATTACAAAATTCTATATTTTTCATGTATAAAAAAAAGTGAAGCTTCATTACTTCATAAAAATATCACCCAATATTAACAAGACAATTATATCACAAAAAATATATTATGATAAATTATGTAAAAGATAAAAATAATTATATATCAATATATTTTTAATCATTCATTATATATTTATAATTCTTGATTTACGTGATGATGTCAAATCATTTAATTTATGTTGAAATGTTCTCACAACATACTAAAATATCCTTTTTTTTCTTTTCTTACAACAGTCCAATATTGGATAGGATGTTCAAAAGCTTAATCAGATTATTTATGCCCGCGTAAAGCCCAGATAAATTATCTAGCATAAATCAAATTAATACCTTAGGCAATCACTTAGGTCAAAAGAACATTCTCAATAATAGATCTTTTATACATTCAATTTGATTCTCAAATTAAAGTTCAAACAAGAAAGTAAAGGGTTCAATAGGAATTATATTTTAAAATTAATATTTTGTTATGTGAAAATAATAAGTTTACCTCTATCCTCATCTTGGCTGACTACAAGCGGAAGACTAACTCAAGCATACAAAAGCTTAATTACTGGATTAAATTCATTAACTCAAATACTGGATTAAGTTCATTAACTCAAATACTCAATCTTTAAAAAGATCTGAAAACTATTCAAAAGATAAATTTAGAGTTTGAAAAAAATAACTCAAAGAAGATACATAATGAAAACTACTCAACTTTGTCTATCTATGAAGCCTCTACTATTACAGAAGGATATCGGGACAAGACCCACGACATCTCAAAACTACTAACTGTAAGATAAAGGTGAAGTCCTCCAGAATATTGAAAGGCTCACCAAAGCCGACTGGAATATCACATGACCTCAACGAAACGCCTGTTGATGATCATGAATACATGTATCTGCATCATGAAACGATGCAGGCCAAATGGCTCAGTACATGGAATGTACGAGAATGTAAGGGGAATTCTAAAGCATAATCATAAGTTTGAACATGATAGAAAGAAAACATACTTACCTCTTCTCAACTCACTCAACTAAACTCAACTCAAGAATAAGATAATCAACTCAAAGATTAGATACTCAACTCAAAGATTAGATACTCAACTCAAATATATTATACTTAACTCAAAGGTACTCAAATCAAGCTACTCAACTCAGGATACTCAACTTAAGATAAAGCCACAATAAAAGGTGTGATAAATGGAAAGCTTTTAAAACAATAGATAGGAACTCAATGTATTGAAGATTACAATAATAACTCAGTTTGTATATAAAAATACAATATAACTCTATAGGAGTTTCTCTAACTGACAACCATCACTATGAGCTATGTGATGATACAACGTCTCGCCCACGCTGCCAGAACTGTCCTATACCTTGTCGAGTTATAGAACCTCTCAAATAAGTGGATCCACTTGTCTATGCTAAAAGTAACTAAGGAATTATCTAAAAAGTATAACCCTTTCTACCCACTTTGGCTACATGGTTTATGGGTGCCATGAGTTGTTTGAACTCTCCCCCATATCGGTGCTCAATACTACTCCCAAAATATAACTAGCTCATATGCTTAAAAACATAACTCTTTCTGTGTTTTGAGATTATTACTCAAAAATCTTTATCTTAAAAGAGATGGTACTCAAACTGCTCAAAACTCTTTTGGAAATCTCAGTTTCCACTCATCTTAAATGTAAAAACATTTACTCTAGGGAATACTTAGTTCCAATATATCATTTTAAAGAAAATAAACTGAGCTCTACTCTTCCTCAACTCAGTGCTCAAGTCTTTAAAGAAAGTTTTAAAACATTTTGTAAAATGACTTTTTAAAATAGGGTTCATGCCGAATTATTGACGTGAACGACTCAATTCAAGGTTTTCAATAGCCATGCATAGAACTCAATACTTGGAACTCAACAACTCCAAAACTCAAAGAGTCAATGATACTACTCAACTCAAGAATGCTCGACTCAGAGGGTTCATGAGGAATTATGGGCATGAACTACTTAACTCAATTACTCAATGATACCTCTCATCTCAAGACTGCTCGACTCATAGGGTTTATGCGGAATTATGGGAATGAACTACTCAACTCAAGGACCTTCATGGGTAACGCGTAGTAGCCATATGATTAGGAATATAATCCCAAAATGATTAGGAACTCAATACTCAAGACTTAGATCTTGAAGATACTATCCCTCTCAAAGATACTCAATTGATGGAGTTCATGCGGAATTTATGGGCATGAACGACTCGACTCGACGGTCTAGATAAAAATATGGGACTCATGTATACGACCCTTCTCATTCTCATACTTACTTCCTCAAAACTCAGTTTAAAACTCAAGTGTTGGCTTTGAAAACTTCTCAAGATTTATAACTCAAAATAGGGTTCATGCTGAATTATAAACATGAATAAATCAACTAAAGGATCTCAATAAAAATACAGAAACTCAATAATTAGGAATAGAATTTTTAAAAGAACCATGAACTCAAGAACTCAAATCAACTTAACTCAAGAATACTCAAATCTAGGGGTAAAATCCTAGTTTTCTCTTTTTCTGATTTGAAAGTAGATGTAGGGTGTGAGGACGAACTATTCCAACATTATGATAGCCTTACATACCTGGAAGAATAAGGTTCTTGAAGAATCTTGAAAAATCTTGAAGAAGAACTTGATTAGAAATCTTGAAACCCTAGCTCGAAGGTAAATGATCAACAAAACCTTTCTTGACATTCTTGAATTAGTTTCTTGAAATCTCTATGGCCAATAATTATGATTTTTATTAGTGATTCATAATTGTATGGAGGAATTAGAGTTAAAAAGAATGGAATTCTTGGAGAAAGACTTACCTTGAAGAAGACTCATGAAAAAGGTTGAAAGAATCTTGAATGCAATCTTCTACTTTGATTTTTCCTTAGGGTTTTGCCCTAGGGTTTGAGAGAGAAGAGAATGATGGATTAAAAGATGAAAATCTTATTGTTTAGAGCCTTTTAGTAGTCAAGAAATTAGTTTAAGGTTTTCTTTGACGTAAAAAGACAAAAACGACGCTTTTTAATGTTATCCCGTCGGCTAATTCATAACAACACTGTATCAAGTTACTAAAATAGCCATAACTTTTTACTCAAAAATTGGATTGACGCGAAATTTGTGGAGTTGGAAATTAGATTCAAATACTTTTAATTTGTTGGTTATGGGTCACGTAACTCTTTATATTCTTGGAGATATGGTCATTTGAAGTTGACCCAAGTAGAATCTTACATCAAAACTTAATCGATAAGGAAACTTTAAGAACTCATCAAGAAATTAAATTGCTCAATATTTATGGATAGATTCGCAAAAGAAACTCATGATTGGTGTGTGGGTGAACAAACCCAACACTATGGAAGCTTACATACCTCAAAGAACTAGGTTCTTGGCGAAATCTTGAATTTCTTGAACGAACACTTGAAACTTTAAACTTTTTCTCTTCTTGAATCTTCTCTCTAAACCCTAAATGTTTTGGGGATGAATGAAATGGATTCTAACAATTTAGGTTCCTAAAACCTTACTAAAAATGTTTAAATCCGATTGGGTAAGGAAAAGACCAAAATACCCCTTACTATTTTTGGGTAACTTTCCTTATTTGGACAATCCGACTTCAAACAGGCATATCTCCCTCATACAAGCTTGAAATTTATCAAACTTTGTGGCGTGGGAAAGATAATTCAAAGACCTTTCATTTGATATCTTTTGGGCTACCTAACTCATCATATACCGAGAGTTATGGCCGTTTGAAGTTGACCCAAAACTTAAAGGAACTTAGGAATGAATTGAATGAACTCTCTCTAGTTCTTTTTGGAACACAAAGTGCTACATCTAGTGACATTAACACTTATGAAAATTTTAAAATCCTCGATAAAATCCTACTCACTACGGAGGATGATTTGAGTCTTAATTCAAAAAAATTATGAGGTGTTACAATATCTCCCCCTTTGGATCATTCATCCTCGAATGACGGCTGGACTGGGTATGGAATGAGGTTACTGTTACTAAGGTCTAAGTCTGATGGTATGCTCTTACTATATTCAAGCTTAACCTATATCCTTAAGTTCGGGTTATATACCTTTCTAAAGGGAATCTCATCCCAAAACTATTACTCTTTACCACCACATTGGGCTCATATCAAGAACCACCTAATGTTTAACAACACCACATACAAGCTTAGTACTCTAACAACTCCATGGACTCCTACTAACCAACTCCTTAAGAAATTCTCAACACTTGACTTGATTTCTAATCTTATCATCTCCCCCTTAGGTCTAAAGCTAACACTTGAAAGCTATGGACCTATTCCACATTGACAACTCAATTATGCTATCTAGGCACACATGGAAAATTATAACTTAATTGGAACCTCATCTGGTAACATACCATCTCGGCACACATCTTAATGCTCTTGTTACTTTTGTGAATTAGCCACACTTCAATGCCCTTATCTAACGTTAGGGTCTCTCACTTGTACCACTCATTTTTATTGTAGCTTATCACATCAAATCTTCACCTACTCCATGTGAAGTCTTGTAGATCAAATCTCAAGATTAGCATCATAACCCTCATGTTGCCATTCTTTTGGTCATGACACTCATCTCAAATTCAATCTTAATATTTATGACTAAACCTGAATATCAATATGATTGCTCACTTACTATACTAACTTACAACTACTAGATATAATTTCAGAAACACTCGTCCACTAGGACCTTATGACAAATAGTCAATCCTTACCTCTTAGTATTCATATTTACAATTTACTATCACATTTCCCTTCACAACTTGAGTACTATTCACTCATTTACTATACATGAATGCCTAATTAGTGCTATAACACTTTGAATATTATGGGCTCTCCCTCAAAATCATAAGCCTAGCTTAGATCTATCACCTCATGATTACTCCCGCTCTTCTATTCAGCACTTACACTTGGTCATTACCTACACAATCACACTTCATCACAAACTCCTTTCTAGCTACAACACACTCTACCTCCTATGATGGAATCTTCACAACTCATAACTTCTTCGTCTACCCATAAGGGAAAACTCTTCATTAGTAACTTACTAGGTGCATTACTATAGTAACATAACTTGTCGAAACACCATCTCCCTTGCTTAGATTACTAAACCTCTGCATACTTTCTTCTAACTCTGGGTACTATCACTACTACTGCTCATGATCTCGTAACTCATGCTACCTTTTCAGGTGAAAATATTACCCAAACTTTAAACATACCATCCTCTTAAGGGTCTCAATTGAATAAGGTTTAGGAAATAGTGTACAACTCGCTTTTAGCTCAAATGCACGATTCATATAAACATGAGTCCATTCCTCTGAAACTCAACACTTATCGCACTCATGGGCTTCTTTCAAGCCCCTCTGGAGTCTCATGACATCCTCAAGGCTCTTTCTAAGAATAACTCATCCATAAGGATCTTTAGCTTTAATTTTCAACCACCTTTAGTGTTGTGGGTAGTCGAATGAATTTGAACAACGCACGAGTATGAATAAATCTCTATGACATATCTCTATGACATATCTCTATTGCATGATTAAGAGTATGAAAAAAGGAAAACTTTTCTTAAATGTTTGTAGTCCCTCATTTATAGAAGTGGGGATCTCACAACCATAAACAAGACCCTACTGACACGACTTCATAGACACCCTAGGACACTTGAACTCTATGCTCTGATACCAAGTTTGTCACGACCCGAGCCTACACCCTGGACGTGGCAGGCACTCGAGAACCATTGCTGGTCCCCAGTGAACGCTCATCCTGACTGACTACAAACGAAAGACTAACTCAAGCATACAAAAGCTTAAAAACTGGATTAAGTTCAATAACTCAAATACTCAATATTTAAAAAGATCTGAAAACTACTCAATAGATAAACTCAGAGTTTGAAAAAAATAACTTCAAAGAAGATACATACTGAAAACTACTCAACTTTGTCTATCTATGAAGCCTCTACTATTACAGAAGGATATCGGGACAAGACCCACGACATCTCAAAACTACTAACTGTAAGATAAAGGTGAACTCATCCGGAATATGAAAAGGCTCACCAAAGCTGACTGGAATATCACATGACCTCAACAAAATGCATGTTGATGATCCTAATTACCTGTATCTGTATCATGAAATGATGCATGCCAAATGGCTCAGTACGTGGAATGTATGCACATGTAAGGGGAATTCTAAAGCATAAACATAAGCTTGAACTTGATAAAAATGAAATATAATTACCTCTTCTCAACTCATTCAACTCAAGAATAAGATACTCAACTCAAAGGTTAGATACTCAACTCAAGATATGATACTTAACTCAAAGGTACTCAAATCAACATACTCAACTTAGGATACTTAACTCAAGATAAAACAACAATAAAAGGTATGATATATGGAAAGCTTTTAAAATAATAGAGAGGAACTCAATTTATTGAAGAATACAATAATAACTCAGTTTGTATATAAAAATACAATATAACTCTGTCTCTAACCGACAACCATCACTATGAGCTATGTGATGATACAACGTCTCGCTCACGCTGCCAAACTGTCTTTTACTTTGCCGGGGAATAGAACCTCTCAACTAAGTGGATCAACTAGTCTATACTAAAAAGCACTAAGGAATCATCTTAAAAGTATGACCCTTTCTACCCACTTTGGCTACTGGGTTTATGGCGGATGTGAGTTATCTGAACTCTCCCCCATATTGGTGCTCAATACTACTCCCAAAATATAACTAGCTCATATGCTTAAAAACATAACTCTTTCTGTGTTTTGAGATTATAACTCAAAAAATCTTTCTCGTAAAATAGATGGTACTCAAATTGCTCAAAACTCTTTTGGAAATCTCAGTTTTCTCTCATCTTAAATGTAAAAATATTTATTCTTGGGAATACTTAGTTCTAATATATCATTTTAAGGAAAATGAACTCAACTCTACTCTTCCTCAACTCAGTGCTCAAGTCTTTAAAACAAGTTTTAAAACATTTTGTAAAAGGACTTCTTAAAATAGGGTTCTTGCCAAATTATGGACGTGAACGACTCAATTCAAGGTTTTCTACATCCATGCATAGAACTCAATACTTGGAACTCAACACCTCCAAAACTCAATGAGTCAATGATACTACTTATCTCAAGAATGCTCGACTCGGAGGGTTCATGCGGAATAATGGGCATAAACTACTTAATTCAAGGACTCAATGATACCTTTCATCTCAAGACTGCTCTACTCATAGGTTTCATGCGAAATTATGGGCATGAACTACTCAACTCAAGGACCTTCATGGGTAACGTGTAGTAGCCCCATGATTAGGAATATAATCCCAAAATGATTAGGAACTCAATACTCAAGACTTAGATCTTGAAGATACTACCCCTCTCAAAGATACTCCACTGATGGAGTTCATGCGGAATTTATAGGCATGAACGACTTGACTCAAGGGTATAAATAACAATATGGAACTCATGTATACAACTCTTATCATTCTCATACTTACTTCCTCAAAACTCAGTTTAAAACTCAAGTGTTGGCTTTGAAAAACTTCTAAAGTTTTACAACTCAAAATAGGGTTCATGTTGAATTATCGACATGAATAAATCAACTCAAGGATCTCAATAAAAATATAGAAACTCAATAATTAGGAATAGAATTTTTAAAATAACCATAAACTCAAGAACTCAAATCAACTTATCTCAAGAATACTCAAATCTAGGAGTAAAATCCTAGATTTATCTTTTACTGATTTGAAAGTAGATGTAGGGCGTAAGGACAAACTACACCCAACACTATGATAGCCTTACATACCTGGAAGAACAAGGTTCTTGATGAATGTTGAAGAAAAACTTGATTAGAATCCTTGAAACCTTATCTTGAAGGTAAACGATCAAGAAAATCTTTCTTTAGATTCTTGAATTAGTTTCTTGAAATCTCTTGTCACGCCCCGAGACTACCCCCGAGATGCAGACACGGGACCTAGGACCACAAGTGATCCCAAGCTAACCCTGCTGGCATGATCATGAACATACTAAAGATAATAAACTGACGCGGAAGCTAAATCATAATTAAAATGAAAAGATGGGGAATACCCATATACTATAACTGAGATAAATGATAACTAATGAGTTTAATACAAAGAAGACATTAACTCAATACTAAGCTGAATCTAACTATGTCTGAAAATAGCCTCTAGCTGACTAGAAATGCTGGGATAGGCCCCAGCTAAGTCTAGCAAAACTAAAACTAAATGACTAAAAATACTGAAAAGAAACTCATGACTATCGTCCTCGGAGAATGAGGACTCACCACTGATTCTGCTGAACTAGAGACCGGAAACCGATCTAAGCGTGATCTGGATACTGAGAACCTGAACCTACATCACGAGAAGATGTAGTGCAGAGTATACGTCAGTACTTGAAAGGTACTGAGCATGCAGGATATAATACAACTGAAATAACATATAACTGAACAAAGCAAATAAGCAGTGATATAATCTGAACAAAATATAGATATTGAATGCTGAGATAACTGAATGCAGTGACCAATTTATAACATGCTGAAACTGAATATTGGATATACTGATAAATGGTCAATGCAATAGAATCTGACTGAACTATGGGAGCTACTAATAACCGATAATAAAACCACATGAGCTAAATGTGGAGTCCGATGTATACGCCCCATCGAGAGGACCCAATATATCCTGCCAGAGGTATAGAGACATGCTGGCGTGATCACTGAAATGATGCCCACAGAGGGGACTTACAACCTACGTGGCTAGTAAGTCTGGGACTATTTGGGTACGCTGAACCCTAGTCCAACTTGGTATTATACTACTCCCAATGGATTAAGTGATTAACACATTATGACTGAATTTCTGTAAGTTACTGGATAGCTCGAACTGAACATGCAAACTGAGAATGCAACAATTAAACTGATATTGATGTATTAATAACTGAGGCATGTATAACTGAATAACTAAAATATCTGACCTAGC